>APFE030134781.1:1750-20350 GCA_000404065.3 Pinus taeda
ACCCACTTCCAAATGAAACAAGAAAGGATGGTAATCTCTCCTCACAAGCTTACAATGGAAGTCCTAATTCCAGTAGCGTCTACCCTTTGGAATGTTCAGCTTTCAACCTCCCCTCCCTTGGTCCAATGCCTGTATTTATAGTGTTCTAGAGGAAGTTATTCAGTTCCAACATCATTGGGATACTCCCTCTTTTGGATGGGGTAGCTCCTCTCTTGATGGGATAAGTTCCTCTATCATAGGGATGCATGAACCATCTGGAGGCGCTCAATACACGTCAACACTCTTCTAGAAAGCTCTAGAAGTGACCACAAGTAACTTTTTTAAGATGAAACTCGCGCCTTTTGACCTTTACAGGAGTACGCACCCATCCCTTGACTTACAGAGCGTACAAGTACGTAGGTACAATGAGCTTGGGATGCGTACACGCAGGCAAGGTAGAGAGAACCTGCGTACCCAGAGATAAACATGATTTTAATGACTTTCTCTCTTTTTTGAAGTTTGAAATGGAGAGCAGAGGTATAAGGCTTGACAAGGAGGATAATATGACTATTGATGGAGCCATATTAACTGCAGATAGTCATGGTGACAAATTTCAGTGTAACAATACCACAGGACGATTTTACTGTAACACGTCAGGACATGACAGGCTGATTTTATCGATGGAGACCTCTCTCGACATAAAATGTTCCGAAAATTTTTATATTAATGACGACAGTTCATTGTCGAAGCCGACAGTTCATTGTCGAAGCCTGTTATGTTATACCATCTGTCCATTCCTAACTGGTCCAGTGACCAGGTAATATACTTGGGTTTAGATGCACATGAGATTTGGGCTCCATCTCACGTTGTAAAATTTGTAATGGTCAAATTTTAATAAGAACAATAATTAGTAGTTAATTTTAGTAAATGTTGATGGTTTGATTAATATATGAATCTTTATATAATCATGAATTCCTATTCACGGTTTTTATTGTGTTCCATTTTTTAGCGGATTGTTACACTATGTACCAAGAATAAAATTATATTTGTTACAATTGATGTTCTGTTAATATTATAATTTTCTCTTTCCTAAATTAATTGACCTCTCTCTATTTTATAGTCAATTATAAGAGAAAAATGAACCAGACCATTTAAAATATAGGAGCCGAAGAAGGTAAACTAGGAATGCTGGCATGTATTACGAAGTTTCATATCGAAAAAATCAACATAACCCCATCACTTGCAATATTAATTAAGTGCGTTATAGCTGTTGGGAGCATTGGAAAACGTAAGGTGCTATTCGCTAAATTAATGAATCTTCACGACACTTATTCGGTTGGCATAGGGGGTGCACTCGATTTACAATTACAAGTGATAATATAGAAATATAAAACCGAACTACAATTGATGTGCACTCGATTTACAATTACAAGTGATAATATAGAAATATAAAACCGAACTACAATTGATGTGCACTCGATTTACAATTACAAGTGATAATATAGAAATATAAAACCGAACCACAATTTAATGTGTAATCGGTTCTAATCGGCCTCTCACAGCGGCAGTCATGAACCAGTCGCTTCACTTTAGAGGTCAGGTTAAAAAAGTTTAATGCCTATTTTGAAGTGTAAAGCCTTTAGAAAATATGGAACAACTATGGACTACACAAAAACCAGAAACGGGAAGGGACTACCGCCACGGCAGTGGCTCCCTTGTCTTGAAAACATCCTCCTCATAGCTACTCGATTTACAATTACAAGTGATAATATAGAAATATAAAACCGAACCGCAATTGATGTGCACTCGATTTACAATTACAAGTGATAATATAGAAATATAAAACGGAACCACAATTTAATGTGTAATCGATTCTAATTGGCCTCTCACAGCGGTAGTCATGAACTAGTCACTTCACTTTAAAAGTCAGGTTAAAAAAGTAAGGACACTGTAGATTTTAATGCCTATTTTGAAGTGTAAAGCCTTTAGAAAATATGGAACAACTATGAACTACACAAAAACCAGAAACGGGCAAGGACTACCACCACAGTGGTTGCCATCTTGTCTTGAAAACATCCTCCTCATAGCTAACTAATTAAGATCAACTTCAAGACTGCATTGGAACACATTTCATTATTACCAAAGTTAAGATCAACGTCAAGACTGCATTGAAGCACAATTCGTTATTACCAAGTTAAAACTGCACTGAAGCACAATTCCTTATTACCATAAACGTTAGATGTCTCGACACATCTTCTATAATCATAATAAATTTTTCTGTTTTCTTGTTTGGAAATATTCTAATAACAATAGAAAAGTAATGGAACTGTTGGAAGCTACCACATGGACATTGAAATCCTTGGAAACTCACATATGTTATCAACATCAATATTAGACATAGGAACAAAGGTATCCTTGATTCTGTAACATCAATATTTAGTTTAAAAGACATTCATAGAATACGATGCATCTTTATAAAAAGACAAATACAAAGATCCAAAAAACCCTCAATACAGTTAACAGGGAGGCTAGGAAACGACATTCAGATCTCCACGGTTGCAGCAGATATAGTTACCCAGGGAAATCTTTCGGGTACGCTGATCAGCTCGTTAGTGGACGGGTTCAGCAGATAACAATCCTGACGAAGAGAAAGGGTAGAGCGTTTAGACACAAAAATATGGCCGCCCCACTCTGCAGTACACGCAATACCGCGAAATTGTGCAGGAAGAACACTTTGAACAACCCAATTGTTTTCCTCAGGATTGTATTTCTTCAACTCTGTTTCGGTGGACGCATACAAGTGTCCAGAAGCAACTATGCACGGCAACTTGTCCGATCGCTGGAAACTCCACATATTATCCACCCTTCTCCAGAGGCCTGTCTTTGTATCAAAAATTTCTGCATTCATTTCACGATCCCGGAATACAAAGAATTTATCAGCTAGAAAAACTCCATGACACACGCCTCCTTGTTGCGTCATTGGAGGAAGAATTTGCCATCTGTCTTCTTCCACATTGTAAGCCTCCGCTGCGAATAACATAGTCTCGCGATACATCCCTCCGGCAACGTAGATAACCCCGGCAGTGGAAGATACGGAGCAGGCGAAGGAGAGCCTTTTGGTGGGCATGTCGGTTCCTCTCCGCCATTTGGCAGACGCGAAGTCAAAAATATAAACCGCCGTCATGCTTTTCGATATTTCTGGATAATATCCACCGATGAGAACTAGTTTCCCATTAACGCAAACGCAGGCACAGGCCCATGGAATAATTCCCCAAGGGAAATCGGGATTCTGGCGTAGCATTTCCCAGGTGCGCGTGACAGGGTCTAACACTACTATTCCGCTGCTAACCGGATCTGGATTTCTAAAACGCTTAATCATACATATCAACTGCTCCCCTTTTCCAATGGTCATTCGGTCGTCGTAGAACTTGGCCTCGCTCACTATGTCTCTCCATTTTCTGCACACAAGTTTGAGCTGAGAGTGCCATTTGTACGGCACTCTAAGCAGACAGTTACGAGCTATATCATCTGGAAGATTAGGAATGATCTCCTCCTCTTTTCGGAGTCGCAGTGCTAGCCTCTTTGATCTACGCAGCATGTTGTTCACTTTGACCTGAAATAAAAGAAATTAAACGAAAGCTCAAAACTAAAAATCACCACTAACAAAAATCTGATATTAACATCTTAGTTAGATAATGGAATTAATACTTCATTTAAAAAAAAATGAGGATCAAATATGGTAAAAAACAAAAGTCACTTGATCAATCCATCTGTTCTGAATCACAACTTGTTACTTTTAAGCTGTGAAAATGCTGAGTTAAAACATAAAGTCATCGTACTGTTAACGTGGAGTAAAAACCTAAATTCATTGTACAAATAGTTAGATATAAATCTGACGATATGAGAACTTGTAAATACTAATAGACTGCCCAAATCATGAACCCTTTACTTACAGAAAGCTAGTGCCCCGTTACTTACAGAAAGCTAGTGAGATCAATCGGAATACTGATCGATAGAATCAATCGTGAATCACTCGTAAAATAATGAAAACTTGTAAATACTAATAGACTGCCCAAATCATGAACCGGTTACTTACAGAAAGCTAGTGAGATCAATCGGAATACTGATCGATAGAATCAATCGCGAATCACTCGTAAAATAATGAAAGTTATCACCAGTAAAAGAATGAGCTTATATTTATAGTGAAATTTGATAAAGAGGTTTTGAAGACTTAACTTTTACTTTCGATGACAGTCAATATATGAAAATTTGAAAATTTGAATAAGAGGTTTTGAACTACTTAACTTTCACATTACTTATTATTATTTTATTTCTAATAAAATCCGATGGGGTGTCAGTTGGTGCTCTTATACAAAATTTGAACTTGCTATCTTGGATGGATCTAGTTTTGATTTAATTTTACCTTATTAAAAAATATAAATATTGGAAATGGTTTTAATTTTGTTTTATTTTTTATTGGTTTATTTTGAATAAAAGTAATTTTATAGGTTTAGTGGATGGTAGTACATTGACTTTAATGATGGAGACATGTTCCAAATGGAAACAATTGGTTGAGGGTGGAAATGTCTTTTTTTCATTTAATTATATGAGGTAAAACATCGGCCATAATTATGGAGTCTTGTTCCAAAGGGAAACATTTGGTGGATGTCGAAAATGGTTTTAACTTTTTATTTCTTTTTCTTTTTCCTTACATTTAACTTGGAATGAAAGTCGGAGTACCATCTTGATAAAACATGATCCCTAATTACGGAGCTTTGTCCCAAAGATAAACATTTGGTAGATGTTGGAAATTATTTAACCTTTTTTTTTTTTACTTCTAACTTGGAATGAGAGAGTAAAGTATGGGAAAATCAAAGTACCATTCCATCTCCAGAAAACATGGTCCTTAATGTTGGAAATTATTTTAACTTTTTTCCTTTTTTTTTTTTACATTAATTTGGAAAGAAAGGACAAAGTACATTATGGAGCCTTTCCGCAAAGGGAAACATGATGTTGGAAATTATTTTATCCCTTTTTTTCTTTTTTGTACGTTTAACTTGGAATGAAAGAACAAAGTAAGGGGAAATCGGAGTACCATTCCATCTCCATAAAACATGGTCCCTAATGTTGGAAATTATTTTAACTTTTTTTTTTTGGAAATTATTTTAACTTTTTTTTTTAACGTTTAACTTGGAATGAAAGGACAAAGTATGGAAAAATACCATCTCCGTATAACATGGTAGTTAATTATGGAGCCTTGCCCTAAAGGGAAACATTTTGTAGATGTTGGAATTATTTTAATTTTTTTTTCTTTTTTTTATATTTAACTTGGAATGAAAAAACAAAGTACGGGAAAATCGGAGTACCATTCCATTTCGATAAAACATGGTCCTAATTACAGAGCCTTGCCCCAAAGGGAAACATGAATGAAAGAACCAAACCCAGAGTATTTCCCCATATTTCGTGAATTATAAACCGTTAACCCTCATTACATCTACCTTAATTATGGAGAGTTATTCCAAAGGGAAACATTTGGTTGATGTTGGGAAACATCTTTTTTTTTTTTTCATTTAACTAAATTGGTAAAACATTGACGGTAACTATTTAGCCTTCTTCCAATGCGAAACATTTGGTGCATGTTGGAAATAGTTTTATCTTATATTTTTCATTTTCATTTAACTAATTTGGGTAAAAAATTGACCCCAATTATGGAGCCTTGATCTAAAGGGGAATATTTGGTGGATGTTGGAAATTGTTTTAATTTTCTTTTCTTTTCTTTTTTTTAACGTTTAACTTGGAATGAAAGCATGGAAACCCAAAATACTTCCCCATATTTCGTTGATTATAAATGGTTAATGGTCAACCTTTTTACTAGTAAATTAAATGAATAGTCAATGTCAAACATGAATTTAAATTGGTTGGAAATTGTTTTAATTTTCTTTTATTTTTTTAACGTTTAACTTGGAATGAAAGCATGGAAACCTAAAAGACTTCCCGATATTTCGTGCATCGTGCATTATAATGTTAAGGTTAACAGTCAACCTTTTTACTAGTCTGACGATATAAATTAAATGACTAGTAAATGTCAAGTTTAAATCGTTTAAATGACTAGTAAATGTCCATGGCATAGTCAAACATGAGTTTAAATTGTTTAATCTTCATAATTTGAAGGCCCAAAAGGCTTTTTGGGCTCTTGAATTTATCTATGCATTTAAAAATGTATTTTGAACAACAAAAAATCTTGAAATTGTATTGTTTGATTTTGGTGGTGAAAAAGGCTATTTTTTATATAAGTTAAACAATGCCAATGTCAATAGGCATCAATCCATCATAACCATATGTGATATCCCCAAACTTTGTAAATATTTATGTTACTGCACATCCATTTATTTTTTTGAGTAATAAAAACTATTTTGGGAATTTAAATTCTTTTGTTTAAATATTATTTTACTTACTAAATTAGTTAGAAAGACAGTTACTTGTCCCTCACTGAATTCTTGAGGATTTATACAAGAAGATCAAGATGATAAGCGTATCTGAGATCTTGAATTTAGAAAGGAGAGGAAGGAGGAAAAATATTTAGAAAGGAGATGAAGGAGGAAAAATCTATGCTGATAGGTTAGACAAACCTTCATGTGATGCGGCAGTAATCTCAAGGTTGGGAGGCAAAACATCGAATAGCAAGGTCTAGTAGGACCAAATCTTGCAAATAGTGAATTACAAATAAGTAAACTATCCTCACAGTAATTTAAGTAGGAAATCTAATTTGCACTTTCTAGTTAACTATGCGTAATGATAGTTAAATGAAAACAAGTGATAATTTTAATTAATGACCTATGCTTGTTGAGAATTATAGAACATCTTGATTTTGGTAAGTAGCAGAGAAATGCTAAACTTAGGTATTCTAATTAATAACTATAGTAAACACTTACAACATTTAGTTGAAAAAATTAATGCTCAATTGAATAACGAAAATAATTAAGCCTGATAGAGGCAAGAAGGCCTTTTGCTATGACTGTATATGAAATAAACAAAGAAATTTTTAATAGAACCTATGCCAAATATAATTCATTATAGGTAGGCAAGTAGTATTACTCATAATTGTAACTACCAAACACTATATAATCTGGTTTGTCATTCCGGACGCTAATGCTATCATAAAGTTAAGTGGGAGATTTAGACTCTAATGTTCAATATAACAGATTATTAAATAAACAGAGAAGATTTCCATTATGTGTAATAGAGAGAAATAACTAAAAGTAATTCGACTACAGTAACCACTTTCAGTCAATTTTATAATTAGTACACCATTTTTTGCTAACCAAAGAAAGATTAATAAGAGTGACGAAAACTCGGTGTACCAGGAGCCTCTACCTATTTTTTCGCAAGAATTCAAAACAACGAAATATATATTTATGGATTGAAAATAAAGAACTATGGGTCAAGGTCGATGGGTCCAGAACCCCTACCTGACTTCACACAAGTTTTCTACAAAACTACGTACTCAAGCTCAGAAATAAATGAAGCAAAAAGTTGCGATCAACGTTTGAAAAGTCTCATACTTGCCAAAAAAACTCTTATATATATAAACCATCCGAAAGATAGAGAGGAAACTAAAGATGAACAAAGAAAATCACGCGATTGCAAAACCATGGATTGTCTTAGTCTCATAGCTTAGAATGCAGAGTATAATGAGTGCCGATATGGGTGAGGGAGATAACATTCAAAAGAAGAAAAACAAAGACTTTTCCTTTTTTTTTAACTATCCTTACCCATAAGTGGAGTCGAGCGTAGAAACCCTTCTCCCTTTAGAACGCGGGCATGGAAGGAACATTTGAACCAGAGCCGAATAAAGCCTTGTATAGATTTTCTTGCACATTGACAAACTATTCCTCCAAATTTTCAGGATTGTAAAGTTGTACACCGACCATAGCTCGAAGCAAAAACCTCTTCGGAGTAGTTGATAAACCTCACCATTAAGATAGAAATGGAGGAGTAACATCTGGTGCCCAAGGCATAGTGTATCGCCCTCGGGCAGTCATCGCAAATGCGAGGGGCGCACGATGGTTTGCGGCACCCCGGGCACGCGTTGGGCCACCTGGGTGGGCGCGCACGGTGAGTCGACAACCAGGCGGGCACGTGTAGGCGAGCGTGCATGGTGGGTCGGGCGACCGGGCGGAGACATTGTGGATGAACGCATGACGAGACGGATGACCGGGCGGGCGTTGGCACGGGGGCAAGGTGGAACGGGCGGTCGAGCGGAAGCGGTGAACGACGCGTTGGCATGGTTGAACAAGCCTGGGTGAACGCCACCTGCCCGTCGGGAAAAGCGAACGGGCGTGGGCAGGGCGACTCGCCCGCCATGGCAAAACAACAAATGAGTGGATGCGAAGTGTGGGCGCGCACGAAGGGCGGGCAAGCACGGGCAACATGCACGCTGGAGAGCCAAGCGAGTGGGCGGACAACACGGTGAACAACGGTTATGCGGACAACGCATGGAAACAGTGAACGACACGGTTGCGGGCGGTGCAAAGCATAACTGCGCACACGATATAACAACGCACATGATATAACAGTGCACACATATGACAAGGACGCAAGCTTATACGCCATGGATGGTGGCGCAAGTTAAGTTGCAGGCCGACTATAAGCAAATGGAAGTTGGGGTTTCGTGTGGAGATGGTTGTGGCGTCGGCCATGGGGCTACGCCCAACCAAACACCATGTTACCTCCCCTATATGTATATGCCGAGTAGTTGGACTTTAGCATCAATCAGAATCGAACAACCCATCAAACAATTCAGTGAGCTCGCATATCTTAGTGCGCATTCTTTCTACGCACAAGGATTTGCGCAGCATGAGCGCATAGCTCATGCGCTAAAGTGGACGGCACAGATCGGTTATGTGGTAGATGGTGGGAATGCGGTGGGCAGACGAATTGTTCAGAATTGTGTAGGTTTCTTGAGCGCCTTGGTGGCCGGTCGAAGGCACCCGCTCATGTGGAATTGTTGCAAATTCTCATATGTTGTAAAAAAAGATTAAGTGTTGGCTTGATTCTGCAAGCACACTAGTTGGATGTAATATTGCAAAATTATGATATTTTATATATATTCGGGCAGACTTTTCGAGAGTTGCCCCTCCCTTTATATCGTTGCAATTCTTGTTTATATTGCTGTTGATAATGATTAAGTATGGGCCATCATTGATATAAAGGATTAATGCATTTTAACTTAGTTGAGAAACACAAGCTAAGTTCCAGTTGTGAATTAGGCGTAGTCCTCACACTTGAGTATTGTTAAAAAGAAAAAGTGGGGTGGTGCCGCACCCCGCCGGCACGGTGGGGCGTGACAGGTGGTATCAGAGCCATACACACTGATTACAGGTGGAATCAAGCAGATATCCCAGTTAACAGAGGAGTGACTGTGGAGACAGGTTCTTGCAGGGAAAGAGGTTGATGAAACACTCTAAGTGTGACATCAAGGACTTGGGTTGCAGGTGAAACTGGTGCATGGTCAAAACTCGGTTACGAAGGCAAAGAAGATTAGAAATGGCTGAATCACATGCCGGGTCTACTCGTAGTCCCGTGGATACTTTTGACTTGATGCAGAGGGTTATAGAAAGGGTGGATTTCTTGGAAGCTCACTTTGGGGATAAGTTTGATCTTATTGTAGAGGAGCAAAAGACATTCTTAAAGACAAAGGAGGAGCTTGATGAACTCCGAAATCAGCAAGAGTACACTGACTTGATGTGTACACAACTTGAACATAAGGTTGAGGACGTGGAAGCTTCAAGGGACCAGGGTCTAGCCGAGATCATGAACTTGAAGAGAGCTCTTGACGATGCCAGGGACGAGATAGCGGTATTGAAGAAGGCAGTGAGGCATGGCTCAGGTGGAGGAGTGTCTCATGTCAAGATCAAAGAACCAGATTCGTTCGATGATACAAGAAGTGAAAAAACACTTGGTAACTTCTTGTTATATATGGAGAAATACTTGGAGAGATTGGGTCTATCCGATGATGAGACCAAGGTCAAAGTTACAGCTCAATTCCTGACAAAAGATGCCAAGATGTGGTGGAGAAGAAGAATGGACCAGGTTGCAAACGGGAGTGCTGCCGACATTACTTCTTGGGATGACATGAAAGGAGCCTTGCAGGCCCATTTTAGTCTTCAAGACGAAACTTGGGAAGTTAGGACAAAGATTAAATTCATAAAGCAGACCGGGAACCTTCAGACTTATCAAAGGGAATTTGCAAGTGCTGTCCTTGAGCTACCTGACATGGCAGAGAAAGTTAACGTATTCAACTTCATTATTGGATTGAAACCTTGGGCTCGCAATGAGGTGAAGAGACAAAGGATCAGAACACTTGAAGAAGCCTTTGCTGCAGTTGATAGGCTGGTTGAACATTATGATGAGACTTCTGATGACAAGAAGAAGAAGTCTGATAAGCAGAAAGAAAAGAAAAAGGAAGAGACTTCGAAGTCTGATGATTCGAAGGGAAAGAAACCTTTGAAATGTTGGATTTGTGCAGGGCCACATACGGTGAAGAACTGTCCCTCTAAACCGACGCTGGCTGCCATAGCAAAATCTAGCTCAAAGGGTGAAGGTGCTTCTTTTGGGATGATGCAGGTACTTAGCACTGCTTCTGCTATAGAGGTGCTCTCTCGGAAGGATCTCGAGAGGAATCAGTTGGAGTATGTCCGGATGAAAGTGGGAGATGATGATATTCTCACTATGGTAGATAGTGGGGCTTCTCACAATTTCATGGGAGAGGATACTGCAAGGAAAGTTGGGCTGAAGTATGTACCTATCAAGGCACATATGAAGACAGTGAACTCACCGCTGAATGAAGTCTTAAGTGTGGCTGAAAAAGTGGACACTACGCTTGGTGATTGGACCAGGAAGGTGGACTTCACCATTGTGAGGATTGATGACTATGAGGTCGTGCTTGGGATGGAATTTATGAAACAATACAATGCGATGATTGTTCCACACTTGAAAAAGTTGTACATCTATGATGGAAGGGAAGATGTACCCATAGGTGTGCCTACCTTTGGGGTCATTAGGCCGAATCATGAAGTGGAAACTATGCAGGTGAGGAGTGATGGAGATATGGAGGATGTATGTAAGCGGTTGTCTAAGGCGGAGACAAAACTTACTGAGAAATCCTTAGTCATCAAGACACTTTCAGATAGCATCTTGGACTTGACAAGAAGGCTAGAAGTGATTGAGGATGAAGAGGATGAACCATACATGAGACCAGGTGAAGACTGGGTGACCTACATGCAGAGATTGGAAGTTGAAGATCCTGACAGGTGGATCGAATTGATTAGTGAGGGAGAGCCTACAAGCTCTCATCCCTCTACATCTTCTTAGATTGATGAGAAGATGGGGCTCATTGTTAGCTGCTCATGGCAATGAGTCCCCTAAGTTTTGGAGCAGGTTATGATGATGCAGGGATGGCTTGGCATCAAGCATCATGACATGTTGCATATGGATGAAGGTTACTTCATTGACCTGATCATGGACGATTATGATGGAGTTTAGGATGTGGAAGATGTTTTGGGAAATGACTGATGATGACATGGGGATGTTCACTCTCATTGTTTGGGCGTGATGGTTGGACTGATCACCCGACTAGTTTAGACATGGGGTCGCGAAGTGTACAAAGATGTGTTGACATTAGGAGGAGTATCATGACAGCTGAGCACTTGGAACGACATGAAGATATTATGTTGATGAGGTCTCATAGCAGATGAGTGCATGGGGCACATGATGGAGGAAGGTGTTTGAGGCACTTAACTCGACACTTGATAAGTGTTCTCTTTGGACACTTGAGGGTTGATGACATGATGGAGGACGCATTGTTGCAGTAGAGATGTAGCTTGGTGATTGAAAGGATCAGCCTTTCATGATGCATAGCAGCATGGAGACATTGTAGTAGTTGACCGAGGATCATGGACGTTGGCGACTTAGTGGCACTTATTCACTTAGTGGAGATATGATAGATGCTTGGAGTTGGGATGTTGTCGAGGATGACAACGACTTCAGGTGGAGGAGGATGTATCGCCCTCGGGCAGTCATCGCAAATGCGACGGGCGCACGATGGTTTGTGGCGCCTCGGGCACGCGTTGGGTGACCCGGGCGGGCGCGCACGGTGAGTCGGCAACCGGGCGGGTGTGCGTAGGTGAGCGTGCATGGTGGGTCGGGCGACCGGGCGGAGACATTGTGGATGAACGCACGACGAGATGGATGACCAGGCAGGCGTAGGCACGGGCGCACGGTGGAACTGGCGATCGGGCGGAAGCGGTGAACGACGCGTTGACATGGTTGAGCGGGCGTGGGTGAACGCCACCCGCCCATCGAGCAAAGCGAACAGGCGTGGGCAGGGCGACCCTCCCGCCATGGCAAAACAACAATGCGTGGATGCGAATTGTGGGCGCACACGAAGGGCAGGCGAGCACGGGCAGCGTGCATGCCGGAAAGCCAAGCGAGCGGGCGGACAACACGGTGAACAACGGTTATGCAAACAGCGCATGGAAACAGCGAACGACAGGGCTGTGGGCAATGCAAAGCATAACTGCGCACACAATATAACAACACACACGATATAACAGCGCACACATATGACAAGGCCGCAAGCTTATACGCCATGGATGGTGGTGCAAGTTAAGTTGCAGGCCGACTATAAGCAAATGGATGTTGGGGTTTTGTGTGGAGACGGTTGTGGCGTCGGGCATGGGGCTACGCCCAACCGAACACCATGTTACCTCCCCTATATGTATATGCCGAGTAGTTGGACTTTGGCATCAATTGGAATCGAACAACCGACAAACAATTCGGTGAGCTCGCATATCTTAGTGCACATTCTTTCTACGCACAAGGATTTGCGCAGCATGAGCGCATAGCTCATGCGCTAAAGTGGAGGGTGCAGATCGGTTATGTGGTAGATGGTGGGAATGCGGTGGGCGGACGAATTGTGCAGAATTGTGTAGGTTTCTTGAGCGTCTTGGTGGCCGGTTGAAGGCACCCGCTCATGTGGAATTGTTGCAGATTCTCATACGTTGTAAAAAAAGACTAAGTGTTGGCTTGATTCTGCAAGCACACTAGTCAGATGTAATATTGTAAAATTCTGATATTTTATATATATTCGGGCAAAGTTTTCGGGAGTTGCCCCTCGCTTTATATCGTTGCAATTCTTGTTTATATTGCTATTGATAATGATTAAGTATGGGCCATCATTGATATAAAGGATTAATGCATTTTAACTTAGCTGAGAAACACAAGCTAAGTTTCGGTTGTGAATTAGGCTTAGTCCTCACACTTCAGTATTGTTAAAAAGAAAATGTGGGGTGGTGCCGCACCCTTCCGGCACGGTTGGAAGACTACCAAGGGTTGGGGGTGTGACACATAGCTATTCAAAACTCTTCCTCGTCATTCGATCATCTCGAAGACCAGGCGCCGTTAATGTTGAGCTCCTTTCAAGGCTAACAGCAAGGCAATACCACAGGCCAATGCGCATCTTGAGTAAATACACCATACCTTAGCCTAGTGCAACAACCAAATCATTCATGAGAGAACCTTATGTGAAATTTCATTCTTTTATTAATAAATTCCTTGAAGTGGTTGCATTTGCTTAGGCCGTGGACTGTTTCTCTCTTTGAGGGTTTTAACAATGTCAACAATACTGGTGTATTGATCTGTGATCTGTTTGTGAGTGGTGTCCTTTTGGTGTTCTGTCTGAGGAACTTACCTAGTAAATTCCTACATGGTATGAGAGCTATTTGAGGGCCGCATCCGTTGGTGATCCAAATCTAAAGCCGGTAGAACTACATCTGAATGTTGTTTCCTAGATCTATTGTTTCTAACTGCTTCCAGGTCGATAGGACTTCTCTGTGTTAGGAGCATCTGTTATAGTGAGAAACCCCTTTCGTTTCATCAGAAAAGGTTTCCAGTAGCCCTAGCTATGTCATTTGTAATGTATAGAGTTATACAATGTTTATTTGTAGTTTTTAGTTATTTTCTCTTTGTTTATTTTGGTTTATTTAGCTCTTTGTTTTTTTATTACTGGATCTATACTTTTCATTTCTGCATATGATCTTTGCCCCACAACTCTGAGCGATTTGGGCAAATCAGAAATAGAAAGGAAAGATTTTTCTCATGCATATGCTCTTTTCCGTCGCGCCTTAGTGTGATCTCGGAAAATACAAAACATTGAGGAAAATATTTAGTTTCGGCCTAAAGCTAACTTCAAGCCGGAAGGTTTGTTTTTTCTGTATGTCCATGTTGCGTTTTTCGTTTTTTGTTTTGTAAGCAAAAAAAGAGCTTTCTCGAGTAAACAGGCACCCCAAGCTTCAATGACTTAAAAAAAAAGAAAAAAACCTTTCTTCCTTTCCAAAAATTACTAACCTTTTAATCTAGCTTACTTAGTCCAAAGCTACTTTATGAGAGTAGAGGTCTTGATTTCAAGTTTTTCTCTTTGTTGAGTTAATTAGATTAAGTTTGGAAGGGGGCAGATTTTTTTTAAATATAATATTATCATTCATTTCCACACATTCCCGCACTTCGCTGACATCTTCAACAACTTTCCTTCAAAAAGCCATAACTTCTTCATCCGGAAGCCGTTTTTAGAGCCGTTTTTTTAATCAGCCTATTTTTTCAAGATCTTTTCATTCGAACACTTATTTTCAACATATACAGCTTCAATTTCTATTTAAATGAAAATTCCATGCCAAGTTATTTTTGACAACACCAACTACTTCCAATGGTGGTCCTGTATTTTGGATTTACATAGAAATAAATGTCTTTACAAAATAGCCTTCAACCAAGAAACCAAACCCAAAGATGAATATAAGGAAACCAAATGGGAAAATAGGCAAGATCAAGCACGATGGTTGATAGGGATGTCTATTTCTCCAGACCTTAGGTTCCATATAGCAAAACTTGATACTCTTGATGAAGCAATGAAACAAATCACTAAATTTTTTGGAATTAAAAATGAACTTAGAGCCCATCAACGCAACAATGAGTTGCTTACATTGGACCCCAATAATTTTTCTTCCGCTGAAGATTTTTTGTCCAAGTTTAAGACCCTTAGACTTCTCTTGGAATGTGTTAAGGTTAAGAAAAAAGATGGTAACCTTATCTATTCCATTCTTACTAAGTTGGGACTAGTCTACTCTGTGTTTGTTTCCACCTTCCATTCTATAAGAGAAACCTTCATTTCTCAAGGACAAGACTACAAGTCCCCTTCCTTTGATTCCTTTTTTGATTCTTTAATAAGAGAACAATAAAAACTCTTACACCTTGGTCTTCTTAATCTTGGAAACTCTTCTAAGAAAGCCTTAGCCGCCTAGCAGAAACCAAATTCAAAGAATCCTAAGAAGTTGTATCCTAAAAGGAGTGGTCCTAAACCAAACAAGGGTCCTAAGCAATTTCAGCCTCAAAATGACAAATCATTTCAACAAAATGATAAGGAAAATAAAAACAAAGGGAAGAAGATTGATCGACATTGCAACTTTTGTAATTGAGATGGCAACTTAGAATCCAAATGCTTTAAGAATATGGAAGCCTTGGAAGAAGCAATGAAGAAGCATAGCATCCATTTGGAGCACTCTTCAACTTCAACTTCATCTTTAGGAATAGAACTTTCTCCATGTGGTTTTGAAACATCTCGGTCTCGATATGCACTAAATGTATCTTCTTCTTATAATTCTCATGAGTGGCTCATTGATTCTGGAGCTTCTCATTGCATGGCAAAAAAAAAAGCCATGTTTTCATCTTTAAATGATTGTAACACCAAAAATATATATGTTGGTGATGATAGATCTCTTAGTGTTGTAGGGACTGGAACTGTTGATATAGATAATGGTCAATTTAATGATGTATTATGTGTTCCAGCGTTATCCTGCAACCTTCTATCTGTATATCAGATAACTCATTCAGGTGAAGGTAAAATTATTAAATTTTCACCTCACGATGTTGTAATTAAGGACCTAAGAGATCCTAGACAGATTTTAGCTACTCACATTGTTGATGATTCTACAAGGTTGTATAAGTTTAACAACATTGGGTCATCAAATATTCCCTCAGTATTTGTTGCTCATAATGAATTGAGCAAACTGTGCCATGAGTGATTTGGTCACTTAAACTATCGCTCCCTTCAGAATCTATGTAAAGAAAATATGGTGATAGGTCTTCCAATGGTATCTTGTAGAGATGGTGTTTGTTTCGGATGTGCACTCGAAAAACATCATCGAGATAGTTTTGAAAAAATGTGCCTCTTGGCATGCCTCAGCCCCTTTACAACTTGTGCATAGTGATTTATGTGGTCCACTTCCAATTGTTTCATTCTTTGGCTACAATTATTTATTAACTTTCATTGATGATTTCTCTAGATGCACTTGGGTATACTTCTTAAAACTCAAGAGTGAAGTATTTAACATGCTCTTGGCTTTTAAGGCCTTTGTTGGAAAACAATCTAGACATCAAATTATTAAGCTAAGATCTGATAATGGTAGAGAATATGTTAACAACAAATTCATCAACTCTTGCACTGAGAATGGAATTCAAATGCAACATACTATTCCATATACTCCACAACAAAATGGTGTAGCTGAAAGGAAGAATCACACATTCAAGGAAATGGCTAATTGTATGCTTCAATCTAAATGAATTAGTCTTATTTTTTGGGCAGAAGAAATTAACTATGCAAATTACATAATAAATCACACTCCTACTAAGGTTTTAAATATTATTACTCCAGAAGAAGCATGGAGCTCAATTAAATCAAATGTAAGTCACTTTTGTGTTTTTCGAAGTGAAGCATGGGCCCATATTCTAGATGAGAAACATAAATCTTTAGAACTTAAAAGTGAAAAATGTATTTTTGTTGGATATTATGAAGATGTCAAAGGATATAGACTTATTCCACTTAAGTCCAAAAATGTTATCATTAGAAGAGATGTAAATTTTGCTGAAAATATATCGGCCTATGAGCCTAGTTTGGCGGATGTGCCATCTCTCTCTATCTCTTCTACTTTTGAAAATATTTCTTCTTCAAATGATGAAAGAGAGGATGACAATCCTCCCCACCTTCTCAGGATCCTCCTTCAACTACTCAACTTCTAAAATGGGTCCGTGCTACTCGGGATGTAGTAGGCGCTCTTGTCAGTGATCCTACAGATCAACGACGTACATGTTCTCAGTTCGATAGAACCTCTTATTTACCAACTCAAGCTTTAGCGAATTATGATCCTAACACATTTGCAGAAGCTTGAGGCCATCTAGATTGGGACGCAGCTATGAATGAAGAATATCATTCAATATTTGCAAACGATACATGGGATCCTATTCCTCTACCAAAGGAACAAAAACTTGTCAGGTGCAAATGGCTTTGCAGAACCAAGTGTGGACCAGATGGAAAAGTTGATAAACATAAAGTTGTAGAATTTTTTTCTACAAATCAGTTAGCTCACTGATATCATGTACAAATTTCACCTGTAGATCAAACTGATATATGCAATGTACTAAAGCATAATATTAGATATACATCTACCATAAAGTTTGTGGAAGCTAATCAATCATAAGAAAAATCAAGCATGAACACATATAACTGATAAGAAGGAATCAATCACACATAATACAGAATATATCACTAGGGAAAGCACCAACATAAAACCCCAACACTGTATTATCAATCAAGTGGAAATTGTCAACAACATAGAAAAAGAATAAGCTGAAAAGCTATCTTGCTTTCTCTGTACTCTGATGATGTAGCTCATGGACTACCTAGCCCTTTATATAAATGTTGCACCTCAGGTCCAAGCTCCTATTTCCTTGCACAATGTTTATTGGGGTACAATTACAAAACACATGTAAATTCGCCTGATCATACCTGTTGTCACCTCAGGTCCAACTACATAGTCATAGAAAGAAGAAGCTTCCTTCTCCATGCAAGGAATACTTACTAGAAACATCCTAGCATCCGATAGTACATTATCCCACATCTGATCTCAATGGGTCTTTGACAGAACTGACATGCATCACCTATCCATGACTGAATACACATTTATCTGAAAATAATAGTTGTCACATGCATGCAAGCATCAACAAACTATATCTCATTAATTTAACAACTTGTTAAATTAATCTAACTGAACTTGACTAAGTTAAACTAAGTCAACTGATCCTCCCAATATAGAACTCATGCTTAATTCCTCAATGAGTGGAGCAAATCAAGGACACATTCCCCAATTAGTGGAGAAATAATTGCATGTTCTCACAAAGACTTCAAGTTTTCTTTTCCTTAACTAATTAACTCATGGAGAATTAATTAATTAATATTCCAAATTGCTGGTAAGACCAAATTCGTATTTTACTTCCTATTTCTAGTCCAGGGACTAACTAAAATAGGAATCCACATTGCACTGCTAAAAATAGAACTTCCATTTTTAGCACTTCCATTTTTCATTCCCTGTTGCCCAATCCAGCACTGATGCCCAAACTGCTATTTTTAGCACTTCTATTTTTAGTAATTTCTTGTTTCCAATTTTCAACACTCCCTCTCAACAAGAAAGGCTTCCTCTCGAACCCGATCCTGTACCTCTGGAATGTTCTGCATGC
>APFE030134782.1:0-13371 GCA_000404065.3 Pinus taeda
TGAAAGAATATTTTTTCAATGAAAGTAATGAACCAATGGAAAAAATAGAGTAACATGTAGATGACATTGTGTCAACCATATGTGGAGTTGGCAATTCCTACCCTTATAAATCTCATAAATAACCTATGGGTCATATAGAGACACTTATTTTGAATATGCTATTTTTAACTTAGGAAGCTGTGGAGTGGACAAAAGATCATACCAAATAGAATTCCTTCCTAAATAATGGCTTTGACAAAGCTTATAATCCTATTGACTAAACACTTATTCTCAACATGTTTACATTGTTCATAGACATGGTTAATTTTGTTACTTTTATTTTTATATTTCACCGTATTGATATATTGTATATCAATTTTTGTGTTTTACAAGAGGTGTTTTACTGCAACAATTTCCTTGTGAGTAGGTTGGCACAATAAAACTGGGTAGATGTCCCACTTCCAATTACATTCTCTCCATCTTTGAATAGCAACTGAAAGCTCTTCTTCATTGATTCCAAAATTAAGAAAACTATAATTTTCAATGATATTTTTTATGATAACAAAAAGCCCATCTAAAAGGTATCATTCTAGAGATAAATATCAATTATTCCTTACGAGCATAGAAACAAGAAAAACAATCTCCAATTTATCTTTCCTACTGAAAATATTAACTCAAATCTATCTCCAATTTATCATTGCTACTCAAAATATTAACTCATATAGTTGAATTTGTTAAAAGACTTCCCCTCTTTCTAACACTGAGAAGTGAATAGGCAATGGGGATGTTTAAGTGATTATTGGAAAAACTAATAGAGATGAGAGTAAATCTGTTGAGACTTTTAGGAACAAATTGAGAGAGCTCATTATTTGAAAGAGTCAAAGAAGTCAAGAGATCCCAAACTTTTTAGAATGGCTCAGTCAAGATGGTTTCTAGGAAGAAATATAATGGTTAAAGAATTGGTGAGTTAATTTCTTTCAGAATGGATCCCTCCATCTTATCCTTCCTTCAAAATTTAAAGTGCATTCAAAAGAATCAACTTTCTGATTCCTTTTGATAATTGACCTAAATTTTTTTGTTATATGGTAAGATTCTAGGGAAAATATAATCTCTAGAACCAAGTTGTTTGAAATTGGTTGTCTTCAAGGGCCACACACAAAATCTTTGAATATTAAAATACTTGCATTAGGTCGACCTAAGATTCCTTGATCATTCTATGATTGAGATTGTTGCTACTCTCAAGCTTTGAGATTTGTCAAGGATTGCTATTAACTGTTTAGATTATACATTGCCCAGCCCCATATGAGAGAGGCATTGCTCCAGTGAAAAAAAATTTGGGAATAAGAAAATACTGCAATTTTTGGGAATAAGAAAGCACTCCAAGTTTCCTCCTTAGTATGTTTTTCATTCATTAACATATCCAAATTGATGAAAAAGCACATTGAAAGCACTGCTTTAGAAAATATAACCTATGGCAAAATTTAGCTTTTCATTAAACTTAAAATCATACCCATATCTCTCACACATTACAATATAAACATAACACATGGCAACATAACACATGGCATGTGTATGACTGTTGCAAAGCCATTCTTAGAATTCCAAACCCATGGGAGTGCCTATGCATCCATACATAAAGTTTATATTGGAAAACATAACTTACCACAATTAAAATGTGTTCTGAAAATAAAATGAATAGATAACATATACTAGAATTATAAACTAAAGGGCTTTAAAATGTTTTTAGCAGAAAGAATGAATAGATAGCATATACTAGAATCATAGAATCATAAACTAATTGGCTTTGAAAGAAAACCAGAAAAGTGATAATAATCGCCGGGATGCAACTTCTCTTAAGAGTATTGGTATTCTAGTAACCAGAATAATTTATCCAGAAATATCTTCCCAGACTTACCATAGCGCAACAGATGCCACGCAGGACAATATAAGTATTCTCCTGCAGCCAGTCCCACCCATGTAATGTTCTTCTCCCAGTACCGAATAAACCCTGAACACCCACGAAGAAATATCTTCACGAATTTAACATAGGCCACCAAATTTCATACAGCACAATATTCTAACTTAAACCAGCATTCCCAGCCATGGAAATTTCGTCTCCTGTGTTTATAGTCTGCTACCAGTTTGAAAATTTGAATTATTTGGAGCCCGAGACAAATGCGAGCCCTCCAAAATTCTCGAAGACCAAGGCGTAGCCCACGTCAACGAGGAGGGTTGGAAATAGTTTTCAACTAGCAATTGACGCGCCTCGGTTTTACCTCAGTAGCTGCGTCATTGCCCCAAGCGCAAAGATGCCTACGTATCATTTGTTCATCTACTTTATACTCTTCTTTCTGTTTCTTTTTCTGAATGGTGAGATGTGGGAAAATACAATATATTCGAGGTTGATGAAGTGAATGTTTGATTATTTGGTTGATAAAATTTTATTTGTCTATATTTGTGTGTAAGTAGACGGTAGTTATGTAGCATTTTAAAAATTAAAAATTAAGGATATGAGTTGATTGCTAAAAAATAGGATTTTGTTGAGTTAATTAAATATTGATATTGAAATATGAAACAAATAGGATGATTTTATCTATTATATTTTTTAGTGGTTAACTAGTACAATTTAATTAGTAAAAAGTATTGGGTGAATTGGAATAATTAGATTAAACTGCATAAGCTTTGGAGAAGATGTTTTTCACTTTCTCATGCACTATCAATAATTGCCCCATATTAAAAGACAAACTAATTTCTCACCAATTTTTTAATAAATTCATGTTACTTGTAAACATTCAATGACAAAATGTTGATACCTTAGATCTGAATTGACATTAAGTATCTCTCCAACTAAAATTCTTCTAATACCCATGTCATTGTTATATCATTCTCCTCTATTTAAATTTAATATAGTAACCTCTCTTTTGCATAAGATAGAATCCAACCAAGTCCAACAACTAATCCTGAGTCCACAAAACACCAAACCTACATAATATTAAAGCATGAGAAAGAACTTTGTCGACGCGTTTCGAACCAACCAGTGTGGTTCATGGTCAGGACAAGTTGAAGAGAGATCTGGCCTAGCAAGTTAAATAGACAGATTAGAGAGCTATAATTGACCGTAGGACCAAGGTAACAAATTATATTAATAAATTTAATATTTTATTTCTAGAAATAAGTAAAATTAGTACCACAAGTAATATTTTTAAATAAATATCTTTATGTTATTAATAAATTAATACTAATGGAGGCCTTGAATTCCATTCATATTCCTAAAAATTAGGATGCTAGGAGTAAAATGAATAATTATAATTCTAAATGACCATTAGAATTATATATTTATTCATTTACTCCTAACATCCTATTTTTTAGGAATATGAATGGAATTCAAGGCCTCCATTAGTATTAATTTATTAATAACATAAAGATATTTATTTAAAAATATTACTTGTGGTACTAATTTTACTTATTTCTAGAAATAAAATATTAAATTTATTAATATAATTTGTTACCTTGGTCCTACGGTCAATTATAGCTGTTTTATAGCAGTTTGAGTGCTCTGTCTATTTAGCTTGCTAGGCCAGATCTGTCTTCAACTTGTCCTGACGATGAACCACACTAGTTGGTTCCGTCGAGAAAGGTCTTTCTCATGTGATTTACGCCGAAGCTCTTCTACAGAAGCCTCAATTCTACAATATTAAAGCAATCAACTATTTTGAAGAAGATAGAGTCTAATCTACTCTAACTAATCTTAAGGCTACAAAGAAAAAAACCCACATCATTTTAAAGAAATCAAATTAATGCTAAGGCCACAAATCAACAAACCCACATCATTTTAAAGAAATTATCTTCTAGTTCATGAATTCTTTGAAGTAAGGCACTCCTAGTCACACTTTCAATTCCCCACCCTATGGTGTTATTCTTTTACATGACCATGATGTAGCGTCAACAATGCCTAAATTAGAAAATAAAAATATTAGTTTGATTTATTAGGTGGCTATATAAACATTCAAAAGCTTTTAGAAAGAAAATTTCTTGAAACACAAGGTAAGAACATCCAAAATTAGCCCTTCTAATGAGTTATTAGTAATTTCACAAAGCAAACATTGTTACAAGTTGGGGAAACAATGCTTCAATTATGAAGTGCACAAACAAAACTTGTTCCAAGTTAATATATCTAGTTTCATAATGTAGAAAATATTATGAGATGGAGGAAAGGGACTCCAATTATTAGGAACACACATACAACATGTAATCCAATATAAAAAATAAACAGAATCCTATAGAAAATAGATTAAAGAAAATTAGTAAAATAAATATGCATACTTTTATCCCCACCAAAATAAAATAATCTATTACAAACAATAAAATAATCTATTACAAAAGGTGAAAAAATATATTTATTCAAGGAGAAACTAATTTTATAATGATAAATAATGGCATATAAAATTCTACAAAAAAAAATTATTCAATAACTAAATAGCATGATGCACAAATAGAACTCTATTTTACTAAACATAATGCAAAAATAATTATAGTTCATTGACATTGGAGAAAACTCTTATTTAGGAAAAGGAGAATGCAAAAATAGCTAGTGATATGCTACAATGGTGCAAAAACAATTCCCATTGCATTACTAAATAATTGTACAAGTATACAAAAACAAATAAAAGAAATGTTACTAACAAGAGTAAATATTGTCATCCTAACTCATGCATATGTATTATATAGTATAAATGCTAAACCTTACATAGGCCCTTCATAAAAATACCAAATATTCTAGCTCCTAATATATTATGATATCACCTAAATTGCTCAAATGTGAAAAAAAAAATGACTAAGGGCCATGTGCCATAATGACCCAAAATAGGTTATGAGCATTTATTTTTTTTCTTTCCATCTACTCTAAAAACTAAATCTTGTGTGAAGGTATGGATCCAAACAGAATGATCTGCAAGGTTTCCAATGTGGGTTTAGTTTCTTGGGTGAGGAGGGGTGATACTCTTGAAGCAAACAACATACCAAGAATATTTGATTATTGTGATTTAAACTTAGTCTACATCATGAATACTAGTCAACTGAATCCCTTTGTGTATCAAAGTTTTCTAATGTAATAGGGTCCCTAAAAAGGGATTATTATGCGGTCCTAATGGTTAAGAGCATGTGTTTCCTCTTCAGAGGTCACAGGTTCAAAACCAAGGTGGGTAGAGTGTGTATCCCTTAATAGACTTAGCAGTCAAATCTTTGCTGAGGTGGGTCCCTTGTCCCACAAACAAGGGGATCTCATACACCAATTCCGTGTCCTTAAACATGGATATTATTATTATTATTATTATTGAAACCATAAGGGATAGCAATTGTTTATTAACTAGTGAGTACAAATGAGATGAGCTACAATTCTATGATCTTTTATATATCAATCCTAGAAAAATTCAGATTTCATGAAAAATTTTAGTAGTTTAAAATAAAAACTTATTGAGATTAATAGTGTTGCAACACATACTAGGTAATTTTTTCAATTCAAGTTCTAGATATGGTTTAATTGCTCCAACAAAATTGTTGCTGACTAACATCAAGCCTCATCCTTTTCTTAGATATGTCATTTAGTTGGACTCCATGACATGAAATTAAGTACTACCAAATGGCTTAGTACTATTACAACCTCATTAGTGAAACATAAAATCATATATTTGTTCATTCTTAGATATAGATAAGCTTACAATGAGTGTTTGAAATAATTCCTTGTGAGTATTGCAAGTAGTTGCCAAGTAGTTAGAGATCATAGGATCTATTTTTGTGTATTCTTAATCTTAGATCAATCTACCCTAATCATGGCTATTTATTTATTTCATATATTAAAAATAATCAAAGTACTCAAGATTGAATATTTTTCAAAATTAAGAAAAAAAACTCAAAATTATTTAAAAAAAATATGGCCAAACAATACTCAAAGGTATTAAAAAATATCACAAGAAAAAAGCATCCAAAAAGATATTAAGAAAATCATAAAGCCTTGCAGCATCAATAGAAAAAATTGGGATTTGATCTTGGTGTTTTATGTAATATTTTAGAGTTAAAGAATCAACTATTCAAAAATTCTTTGTAGAACAGTTGTTCATATTTTTAGGTTCCACATAAATTCTCATTCCAATAGGTTGATACAACTATTTAAAAAGAGGGACGTGGCTAACTATTAAAATATTAGTAACACATTATCCAAAACATAAACCTAGAATAATGTAGAACAATGTGTACTAAGTCCATCAACTTTTGCATGATTAGCCACAACCATAGGAAAAAAAATATCTAAATTTATAGCTCAGTGATAATTGCACTCTCACTCACGATCGTTACAAATCTAAAATATATCTAAAAGAATTCTTCTATTCCAAAAACCTATTGGTTTAGGTTAAGGAACCCTATGACAAGTAGGGCTAAATAGGTGGAAGTAGTATTGGGTATATCAATTTTTTATGGGGTATTCTCAAATGGTTTTTGGAGGGTGTCAAAATATTAGTTTTCTTTCAAGTTCATGTTTTAAAGAAAATATTACTACATGGCTAGGAAATTACTAGAAGTATGTCCACATGGGATAGCTCAAATTGCAGTGGCCGTGGAAATGAAGTCTCACCTAACTGGAAGTCCTGGATTCAAATCTAGGGGTACCCTTCCCCTGTAGTGGGGTTTGTAATGGACATGAAAATAGGAGAGTCCTACCAAAGCTTATGAAAAAAATAAAAAAAATTACTAGAAGTCTAACCAATAATTGTGAGAAGGAGAAATGAGAATTCCACAATTATATTTGTGATTATGTCGTGTCATTATTTCAAGTTTCTGATCTTCCTATTATCTGTTTCTCATGGTCACTCTCTATACCTTCAATTAGCACTTGAGAAATTTATCTATTGGATTCCATTAAAATTTATTAAATTACAGACTCTCAAAGCCACATAAAAAAATTAGCCCTAGAACTGTCATGGATTTCATAGCAGATTGTATGAAACAATAGTAACAAAAATAACAAACATAATCCTCAATAATGTGAACATAATGGAGAATCCTCTAATTAGAATGAAACATATGATTACACAAATAATATCAAATTCCAGTAATGAACAAACTAGTTTAGTCTTTTGGCATGGAGGGGAAGTAGGTCTCAATGACCCTTGACATAGCCTTGTCTCTCATGTTTGAGAGACATCCCAAATTTTTGAAAGGAAAACACAATAGTGAGATGAGAAGAAGATGACATTTTAGTTGTAGAAAATTTTTTATCTTCCCACATTGACATCCATAACAATTGATGAAAGGATTTATGGTGGTTCTTAATGGGGTCAGAGAGGGAGGGTGCACCAAACTACTATGCTTAGAATGAGTAAACTAAACCCCTAAGCCAATTCAATATTCCACTAAAGGCTTAACCCCATCATCATTTTAATTCCACAAGGAAAAGAAGAAAATAAAATGAAAAGGGAAATTAGGTTTGAACACAAGGCTAATAGGAATAAATGGTGCGTGAGCCTCAAATGGTCAGTGAACAAAATCAATGGATAAGGTAACAAAAACATTCATTTGAAGACATCCACTTATATAACATGAAAATCCTTACTACATGAAGTAATTATGAGAATTTGGTATCTTAGCCTCTACTTTAAGAAAACAAGAATCAAAAGAAAAGTTGAGGACATTAAAACACTTTTTCCTCTATGTAAGATAATCATATGACCATTATGCACCCAAACACCCCAAATTATAAAAGTGGGTGTATGAAGAGCCTTCCACTCAGAGATGATTAAATTTCTCTTGCCATTTTAGATACCATAATGTTGTGAAAGCCATTGCCAAATTTGACTTAGAAATAGATAAGATGCTCTCATTACCATAGCCAAAATTAATTTTCTCTTGGTTGCAACAACTCTCCATGTGAAAGAATATTTTTTCAATGAAATATATAACTTTTAGAGGAACAAAAAACCTTAAATTAATGAACCAATGGCAAAAATATAATAACATGTACGTGACATTGTGTCAACCTTAAGTAGAGTTGGCAATTCCTACCCTTATAAATCTCATTAATAACCTATGAGTCAAATAGAGACACTTATTTTGAATATGATATTCTTAACTTAGGAAAATAGAATTCTTTCCTAAATAACCACTTTGAAAAAGCTTATAATGGGATTAACTAAACATTTATCCTCAACATGTTTAAATTGTTTATAGACATGGTTAATTTTGTTACTTTTAGTTTTGTGTTTTATAAGAGATGTTTTACTCCACAATTTCATTGTGAGTAGGTTGGTACAATAAACATGGGTAGATGCCCCACTTCCAATTACATTGTCTACATCTTTGAATAACAACGGAAAGCTCTTCTACATTGAATACAAAATTAAGAAAAAGATAATTTCAATGATAATTTTTATGATGACAAAAATCCCATCTAAAACGTATCATTCTAGAGATAAATATGAATCATTCCTTATGAGCATAGAAACAAGCAGAACAATCTCCAATTTATCATTTCTACACAAAATATTAACTCAAGTCCTTGAATTTCCTAAAAGACTTGCCCTCTTTCTAACACTCATAACTGAGTTGGCAATAGGGTTGTTTAAGTTATTTTTCAAAATACTAATAGCAATGAGAGTCAATGTGTTGAGACTTTTGGGAACCAATTCAAAGAGCTCATTATTTTAAAGAGTCAAAGAAGTCAAGAGATCCCAAAGTGTTGAGAATGGCTCCATCTAGATATTTTCTAGAATGAATCCCTCCATCTTATCTTTCCTTCAAAATTTGGAGTGCATTCAATAGAATCAACTTTCTTATTTATTTTGATAATTGACCTAAATTTTTTTGTTATATGCTACAATTATAGGGAAAAGAACATCTCTAGAACCAAGTTGTTTGAAATTAGTTGTTCTGAATGGGGAGCCACTAAAGATTCTTTCTCTGATTTCACCCTCAAAATAGTTGAAGATTACAGAAGCAATAATGACATTAGGTAGACCCAAGATTCCTTGAGCATTCTACTATTGAGATTATTGCTATAGACTCTTAAGGGTTGACTTTTGTCACATGTTTCTATTAATTGTTTAGATTATACATTGGCAAGGCCGATATGAGACAGTCATTTCTCAAGTGAAAAAAAAAATTGGGAATAAGTAAGTACTAGATGTTTCCTCCTTAGTATGTTTTTCATTCATTCACATATCCAAATTGATAAGACTACATGTTGAAAACACCACTTTAGAAAGGACAAAGTGTGGCAAAATTTAACTTTTCACTAAATTTAAAATCATACTCATATCACTCACACATTGCAATATAAACATATCACATTACATGTGTATGAATGTTGCAAAGCCATTCATTGAATTCCAATCCCATGACCAGTGCCAATGTGTCCATACATAAAGTTGATATTGATGGGCATAGCTTACCACAATTAAAATTTTTTATGAGGAAAGAATGAATATATAACCTATACTAGAATTATAAATTAAATGGCTTTGAAATTTTTTCTGCCAAAAGAATGAATAGAGGATACATACTAGAATTATAAAATAAATAAATGATTTTGAAAGAAAACCAAAAGAATGGTAATAATAGGGGTGATGCAAGTTCTCTTGGAGTATTGATATTCTAATAACAAGAATAATTCATCCACATCCATTAAGATATCTTAACGGACTAACCATATTGCAACAGATACCATACAGGACAATATAAGAATTCAACTCAACAGCCATTCCCATCCATGTAGTGTTCTTCACAGAGCCCCGAATAAACCCTAAACATCCACGAAGAAATATCTTCCCGAATTTAACATATGCCAACAAATTCCATACAGGACAATATTATAACTTAACCAGCAACCCGAACCATGCAAATTTCGTCTCCTATATTTATAGTTTGCTACGAGTTTGAAAATTTGAATTATGTGTAGCTCGAGCCAAATGCGAGCCCTCCAAAAATTCTCGAAGGACAATATTATAACTTAACCAGCAATCCAAACCATGCAAATTTCGTCTCCTATATTTATAGTTTGCTACGAGTTTGAAAATTTGAATTATTTGTAGCCCGAGCCAAGTGCGAGCCCTCCAAAAATTCTCGAAGGCCAAGGCGTAGCCCAGGTCAACGAGCGGAGTTGGAAATAGTTTTCAACCAGCAATTAACGCATCTCGGTTTTACTTGACTAGCTGTGTCATTGCCCCAAGCGCAAAGATGCCTACAATCATTTGTTCATCTACTTTATACTCGTCTTTGTATTTCTTTTTCTGAATTGTGAGATGTGGGAAAATACAATATATTCGAGGTTGATAAACTGAATGTTGTTGAGATTTTCTGTTTTTAGTCAAATAGGCAGAAATCTCTGAAGGATGACAACAATAGGGATTCAGTTCCTAGATTAGCTCCAGGTTGTTGGGAGGGAGTTAATGCCTCCTATATTTGATCTGAGGGAGTTATGAGGTTGTTAGATTCTCTATTCTATATAATAGGCAACCATTCGGATGGTTTGCTAAGAGAGTGTGAGAGTTTCATTGATGTAATCTCCAAATTTATTTAATATATTCCTGATGCCTATGTTTGGTGGACGTAGCCCAGATTGGTTGGGTGAACCACGTTAAATATTGTGTTTATGTGCTTGACTGCTGTGTTAATTCTGTTGTGTTAATTGTGTGTTTATTAAATAGTTGTGCACTTGATCCAACAATTGGTATCAGAGCATGTTGGAGGTGCTGGAAGTGCTGCCTGGAGGAGCCTGACAGTATATCGCTCTTGCTGTTGGTGCGTGGATAGCAGACCTTTGTTGGCAAAGCGTGTTGGAGGAGCGCTGGAGGTGGAGCGCTAAGGAAGCTGATGCATTTGCCGTGGATTGCTGTTGCCTATGCGTATGCTGCCTGTGCGATGGAGGTATGACTGTTTTATAACGCAGTGGGAATGTTTTTTGTTTTAAAAACTATTCAACCTGTATACCTGGTGCGTGGGTGGATGATACACACGATTGCTAATGCGTAGAGCCTGAGTTTATAAAAGTGGTGGTGCTGCGTATTTTTTTTATAAACCGTTTGTTTATATACCTGGTGCGTATGAGAAAGCAATGGACGGTGGTGCAGGTCGATTTTTCTGCTGTGATGAATATATATTTGGTATGTTTTTGAAGTGCTGGTGCGTTCTTTGCCTTTTGTAAAACGCTGGTTTATATAGTTTTATTATCAGCAGTGGTCTTGAATATATATTTCCAAATAAATGCAAATGATTGTATCAAACAGGAAATAGTTTTATTATCAGCGGTGGTCTGGAATATATATTTCCAAGTAAATGCAAGCATTGCATCAAACAGGAAATACGTATTTGAGTCAACATTTAATCACATGAATTATGTGAATTTGATTTAAATAAAAGGTGGAGTACGTAGTTTTAATTCCATTAACCACAAAGAGGTGTACGGTAACTCCTTTTATGCCATTAAACAAAAAGGAGTATGTAATTTTTTTTTTTAAACAAAAGGGGTGAGTTATAAGGGTTATGTAAGATGTCTTTCAAAATTGAAAAGGCTTTAAAACTGTAAGTGGGGCTTTAATATTTTTTTTTGTGCAAAGGCAGCAATTTTTTTTTTGGTTGTGTAAAAACCAATGCAAAGGCAAATTTTTTTTTTAAGGCAGAAGTATGGAGACATAGGCATAAATTTATTTTTTCTTGTGTGAAGGAAGATATTTTTTTTAAAGGCATAGGCAATTTTTTGTTTTTTAAATTGCTGGTATTTCAAATTGAAATTGGAGATTATTGGATTTTTGATACAAAATGGCGAAGAATCAAAGTGCCCGTTTCGAAATTGAGAAATTCAATGGTAAGAATAATTTTGAAATCTGGAAGGTGAAGATGCACAATCTGCTGGTTCAACAAGGTGTGGCGAAAGCACTGTTGGGGAAAAACAAAAGACCTGCTTCCATGACGGAGGATGAATGGGATGAGATGGATGCTAGAGCTCTCAGCGGAATTCGGTTATGTCTGGCGGACGATGTTCTGTTTAACATTGTGTCAGAGAAAACCGCTGCAGGCCTGTGGTCGAAGCTTGAAAAGCTCTACATGACAAAATCTTTGACAAACCGAATTCTCTTGAAACGACAGCTTTACAGTTTGCGGATGAAAGAAGGTACCTCAATTGCTGATCACCTGAATGTTTTTAATACCTTGTTGGTGCAATTAAACAGTCTAGATGTAAAATTTGATTCAGAGGATAAGGCGATAACCTTATTATGTTCTTTACCTGAATCCTGGGATCATTTTGTTACTTCCATAAGTTTTAGTACATCAGATATTCTTGAGTTTGACGATGTTGTTGGAGCCTTGTTGGCTGAGGAGATGAGGAAGAGGTCGAATGCAGACACATCTACATCAGAGGTAATGATGGCCAGAGGTCGCTCACGAGAGAGACACTCCGGGGGAAAGCATAGCGACTTTCGCTCAAAGTCCAAAGGAAAGAAGCCAAAGGTGAAGTGCTGGCATTGTGGCAAGGCTAGACATCTGAAAAAGGATTTGTTGGAAGCGAAAGAAGGCTGATAAAGAGGGCTCTTCGACAGAAAAGAAGGAAGCCAACACCACAGATACAGGTTCAGTTTCAGGTATGAGTGATGAGGTATTGTCTGTTAATGCTTCAAAACATGATCAACATTGGTTGTTAGATTCCAGAGCATCTAACCACATGTGTATACATAAAGATTGGTTTAAAACATATAGATCAATTGATGATGGTGTTGTGTACATGGGTAATGATGTAACATGTAATATTGTTGGGATTGGAAGCATACAACTACAAATGTTTGATGGCACAACCAAAATATTAACTGATGTGAGGCATGTACCAGATCTAAGAAAAAATTTGATTTCATTAAGAGCACTTGATTCAAATGGATATAAAACTGTAATTCAAGGTTGAGTTATGAAAATCTATAAAGGTATCTTACTAGTGATGAAGGCTAAGAAAGTAGGAAATCTATTTCAGTTAGAAGGTAGAACTGGGTCAGATCATGTGTCTATGTCTGAACATGACAGTAGTTCCATTCACTTATGGCATCAAAGATTGGGGCATATGAGTGAAAGAGGATTGAAAATTTTGGCTGACCGAAAGTTACTTCCTAATCTAAGATCTGGAAAATTGGATTTCTGTAAACATTGTCTGTTTTGTAAACAAAGTAAACAAAATTTTAAAACAGGCAAACATACTAGTAAAGGTATACTTGATTATATCCATTCAGATGTGTGGGGTCCAGCTCCTACAGCTTCATATGGTGGTTCGTCTTATTTTGTATCATTCATTGATGACTTTTCTCGGAAAGTTTGGGTCTACATGTTGAAAAAGAAGTTTGATGTTTTTACAGTTTTCAAGCA
>APFE030134789.1:8740-19570 GCA_000404065.3 Pinus taeda
TTATAACTTACACATATATTTGTTTATTTTATAAAAGATGAGGAAGGATGATAATGGAGCACCAGATAGTTTCAAAACCTTTATTGAAAAAATAAAGATCGAAAGACTGAGAAAGCAATGTATTAAGAATGTTGAACTTTATCCAACTCTTAATCATTTCATTTGGAATGGGCTAGACACTATTCAATATCAAGTAATACAAAGCGACTGTGAAGACATTGCTAAACTCATACCTAAAAGGGATTATACCCTAGTTATTGCAAATATTCCCCATGGTTTCAATATTCCAAACATTGACTATGATAGTGACCCTTATATTTATCAAGATCTTAGTAAAGTGGTTGCGGGATTTGTAAAAATCACATCATCACCATTATGGAGATTTGTGACATTTCATTCAGGCACACAATTGGCAATGATATTGTCAAGCTTCAAAGGGAAAACAAATTCAACGATGCAGCTTACATGGTAAGATGTTTAAAATGTATATTTGATTAATGTTGAAAAATTCATTTATGTACAAGTTAATTGAACTTTTACAATTTCATGTTACAGGCAAAAGTCAAATCTTCTTAACAATGAAGATCGACAATTTATAAATGATTGTGAGTTCATTCATATTGATAGTTGGGCAAAAGATGATAGCCATATGTCTATGATTTTTAATCGGGTAGATGGAAAGAGTCATAGCCAAATACTAACTTATGATGTTGTTGTGAGAAAACTAATATATGAAGACAAAGAAGCAAAAGGAGAGATAGTTAACATTTATCAAAAACCACAATTATTGATTAACTATCTTATAGACATATGTTCAAATGAAGGAGATTGGGTTCTGGATTTATTTTCTAGCTCATTTAAGTTTTATTATATGGAATTTAATTTCAATATGTTATTTTTTAATTAATATGTCATTGTACTAATTTAGTTCATTATTTCTTTTGTGCTTGATAATTAGGTACCACACTAGCATGTTGCCTTCAAAAAGGAAGAAATTGCATTGCAATTGAAAAAGATCCAGTACAGTGCAATTTCATTTAGCAAAGAATTAATGCCCTTCAATTTCTTCCAGATGCAATGCAAGAAATTGGGTTGAAGAAAGGGGACTTTAGTGAATCACGTGTGGCAAAAAAGGAAAAGGAACTCCAACCACCATTACATGGAATGTTTGGAAAGATATATATTGGGAGATTCACAGACATCAAAGATCCATTAAAAGAGGAAAATGAGCAAAAGGAAGCAGAAAATATTGTGGAAGAAGACAATGATGAAACTCTAGAGGACGAAGAGTTTGGATTACGTGACATTGTTGATTAAATTTAAATTGTGCTTAGAAATCAAGCTTTGCAATGTTTTGACTTTGACATTTTATGAGAAGAATAAACACTCAATTAAGGTTGTTATGCATTCAATATTTGTAATATGTGATTTTCGCATTGATTTTTAAGTTAATCATTTTTTTTGACAAAAAAACTTATTATTATTATTATTTTGAATGAATTCATAATAAAAAATAAAAAATAAAAGTAAACAAAAAAAAAAACAAAAAACTTTATTTAGCCATTTTTAGTTAAAATTTTCGTATAAAAATTGTGATTTTGACATGTCAATTCTAGCAAAACTTTATCAAAACGTGTAGTTTTTTAGTTATATTTCTGTTAAAAATGGTTATTTTATGTCCATTGTTAAAAAATATTGTTTTTTAGAAACAATTATTTCATGTGGATTGAAAAATTAATTAAATATGTATAAATATGTAGAATATCGAAAATTCAAAATATCGACCTTCTAATTTAAAAATGCAAAACAATAAAAACCTCACTTCAAAAAAATTAAAATTAAAATAAAAAACAAGAAAATATGAAGAAAATGACCACTTCAAAAATTATCAAATTTACAAAATAATTATTTACATGTCATACATCAGAAAATTTAAGTCAAAAAATAGGTCTTTTAAAAAAAGGGTCTGATACAGAATACCCGCTTTTTTAAATCAGCATGAAAATCACTACCATTCTAAAACGTAATGTACATTTTAAGAAGAAAAAAAATAATAAATAAATGAAATTTAAAGTGCCAAAAACCATGCTCTAAAAAAAACACGTGTGTTCTGCATCACCCCTTTTCAAAATTAGGTCACTTTTTTGCTATCTCTACGAAACAGGTAACAGTATCAATTCCTGTTTCAAAGTTTACATTGTTATGATTTCCTCACACACCAAAAACTAAACTAAGTATATTTTAGTGAGTCTTCGGCGAGTTCACACGTTGTTATTACATCTAACTTATTCTTAGTTTAGAAGGAAAGATTGATAAAATATGTCAACCATCTCTAACTACCTCTATTAATACTATGTTATAAATCTATTAAATTAGTTAGGCTCATAGTATGTGACATTATTACATTGATGTTAGCACTAAAATCCAACACCTCCTACTAACGCTTACATTATGGGAGAAACAAGCATGGATTAACTAAAATATGATTAATAATATAATTAAGCATCCCTCATAAGCTTCATCTATGAAACAATTCTTAGACCAGTAAAACTCCTTTAAGTTGGTCCCTTTTCCGTCAAATGGTATAGTCTCCTAGCTATAATCAAATTTTCATAGCATCATTGGACACCATTAACACTTGAAATGTCTTGTAACCCTCATAAAGGTATGATGTTGAACTTCTAGATCCTAGATCTCCCCTAAACCATGTCTCATAACCCTAATGAGGTATAGTTTCTCTAATCTACTAGTATCTTAGGCTAATTGAACAATTATCTATATTATATTGAATCCCTCCTTATCATCAAAATTTAGACTTCTTAAAATGCAAAAGTATATTCAAACTCCTTAGAAAATACAACAAAACTAACAATATCTAGTGGTTCTTTAGTGATGGTTGAATCTTCTTTGAAAAACCTAAGAGCATGGGATATGTGTTCCATTTTCTTGTAGCTTTTCATCATTTTCCCCCTTTTTTTCTCCAAGGATGAAAAAATCCTTTTGATTAATCCCTAGTTGCACTCTTGTAAATTGTTGATAGCATGATAGTAATATTGAATTAGGGTTCATTTTCTTTGTTATCACAAATTGAAAATTGATCTACAATAATTTAATAGCTTTATTTCCATTGAAACCATCATCAACCATAAGTTTTGAACCAATCACCTCTAATTTTCTACGAATCATAGTTGTGGGGAATGCCCAAGGAAGGAAGTAACATTTATCAAATAAACCCACTTATTATAATTATTACATTCTCCAATAATCTCGAGAACCACCAATCTAAAGCTACAAACTTTTCTCTTCTTAATGATCACACAATCCAAAAGCGACTCTAAAGGGACATAGCTAGGAACACTTCTCCTTATTGTCACCATACAATTTTTTTAGACTTCTCGTGAGTGTTTCCATGCTAAAGTCAAAGATCTTGGCCACAAAATTCTCATCGAGAAGAATAGATTTTTGTTTTGGATTTGACGTGCTACCATTTCCTTGGCAATGCTAGATCTTTCTAACTAGAATTTTATGTTTCTAGCTCTACAGATCTTGAATTCTAAAGTTACTCTATTTGGTGGCACTGCCACCACCTTTATCATTATCACTTATTCTCCTTCCATACATGGATATTAGGGTTTACCATGGCTTTGGATATAGTACAAACTACTCTTCTTGATGATGGATCCTCCACAATGGATGGCTTACTTAAGAAAACCCACCCAAATAGGCACACATAAATCATTAGATGAAACACACACCCCAACAATCATTCACAAAACAAATAATATACCTTCACTTATGCTAATCTTACATTTTTACAAAGGCTTAGAACTCACGTGTCTCTCGTTTTCCCGAGCCCTCCTATGAGGGAGTCATGCCTAGTCCTACTATGATACCATGTAAGGAAATGGGAGAGTAGATATAATTTCCTCACACGGCAAAAACTAAGTTGGGTATATTATGTATAATTGATACCCTTTTTTTCCAAAGAAAAAATCAGCAACTTTCTATTAATAAAAACAGAGAGTTACATTGTAGTAGATGCATTGAAGCATTCCAGAGGTTGTCCCGAAGGACTCGTGTGCATGACACACACATAGTAGCAAAGCTACCCATAAAAATAAAAGGAAACAAATAAGAAACAAATGAAAGTAAAATTAAAATTACACATTGCCAACGAAAACGAACTTGTCTTTTTTACCTTTTTTCTTTTGAACTTTTTGCCATGCCCCTAGAGGTGGAGAGGTGTAATTGATACTTACAATAGGTTGTGACTACATTATATAAAATTCATGAGTTGTTATCAAATTTAACTTGTTATTAATTTAGAAGGAAAAGTTGAGAAATCATCTAAACCATTTCTACTACCTCTATTAATACTTTATTATGAAAGTAAAAGTCTAATTATTTAATACTTTACCTTTTTCACTGAAATCCAACAATACAATTATTGGTAAGATCAGTGTTTTTCATTACTCTAAATGCATTTTTTGAATGCATAAACACATCCCAAATCCCAAAAAACGCATGGAGCACTCAATCTATACATATTTAACAACTCAAATATATTATTTTAATAATTTTTTGTTAAAGTTTAGGTAAAACTGATAAAAAATTAATATCCATAAAAGGACAAAACCATAAAACATTTAGATTGTGTTATTATAAAATTTGTTAAAATAGTTACCGATAATGATGTTATTTTATTGATATAAGTATTTTACTCCAACATATTTTCTTACATTTTCGTGAATATGAATCATCTTTTCAAATTTATTGTTATTATTAATAGCCCCAAGAGCAGCTGAATTGGCAAGCGTCATAAAAATGAAGTGTTATGTACCAAGTGATTCGAGGTTAAAAACATCCTTGTCTTACCCATGTTTACGGAAAGAAGCAAATGTAGGCAACTAGGGGTTATAGTGGTAACAGTTAGAATCAACCATGTGTCATGTGAGTACAAAATCAAACCAGTTGTTAATTCCTTAATTCACAAAAAAAAATTTATTATCAATCACATATCTCTTCAAATTAGAAAAATAATAAATAGATATATAAATTGAATAATAAACAACGTTAAATAATATATTATTGATATAAGTATTTTATCACAATCAATGCAAGTTAATAAAATTAATGTTCAAATTAATATTTAAAATGTTTTCACAAAATTTAAACCACAATAATTTTTCCAAGCGCATCAATGAGTTTTTAATACAACTATATTGAGTTATTCCAATTTGTATATATATGATTTTGGGTATGTGTTATATTCTTTGCATGAAATATATGTACCATGAACATGGGGGGTCTCGGGGAGCGCTACTAGCTCCCACTGGTCATGCAAGGGGCAGTAACCTCCCAACATCGGGTTTAAGGCACTGCCTTGACGAAAAGAAATTGAACGATTTTTTGTGTCCATTTTGGGCGGTTTTTGGCTGACAGCTTTGCTAAAAGCAATTTTTTGACACGTGGTGGTTTTTCCCATAATTTTGTAGTTTCATTTAAGGAACTTGGATCGGATTGGTGGTTCATGTATGTTACATGTTATATATTGTATTGTAATATTGTACATAAAATATAATAATGAAAAAAAATGGCTTGTTGGTTAACCTAGGTTTCCCAGGTTTACAGGATAAAATATCTATGTAAATTTGTGTGCTTGTCATTGTATCATTTCTCTTTTACTAAGAATCTATTTGTAGTGATTAATTGTACATGAATAAAACTTACATATGCCAAAGTGGAAACACCTCAAAACCAATGTATATGTAAGTATACAACAAGGTGTTAGACCAAAGATTACACTTTGAGTGGGGCTGAATCAGTGTATTAACAAACTTATAATTTTAACAATTTCATCAATAATTACCATGTAGTGGAGTATCATAACAGTTAGCATCACAATAATAAATGAAACCATGCAACAAGAAGTCATCACCACATCAACATAAGAGGACACAAACTTTTACGTGGAAACCCTTATAGGAGAAAACTATATCTTCTTCTTCTTCTTCTTCTTCTTCTTCTTCTTCCTTAATTCAATACATAGACTTTTAGGCACCGACCTATTGGAGGCACCCAGCCCCAAGATGTGTAAGCAACTACTTGTGATAGGCTACAAATTGATTGAGGCACCAACCCACTTGCAATAGGCTACAACGTCATTAAGGAACCAACCTTAGAAATATGCAAGTTTTGAATTACTAAAGGCTTTAACTTGATTGAGGAAGCAACCTTAGTGGAGGCACCCACCTCCTTCTTCAACTTTGTATGGACCACTTTTCACAATATTTCAGACTCGATCCACATGCTCTTCAAGATAGGTCTTCATTATTGAACATGTTGCTTCTATTATAATGTTGTCATCGCCTGTTCATACCTTGTTACAACCTATTCATCAATCTAGTCACATAAAACCCTTACTGGAATGTGTTCTTTCCATATATGCAACACTCATTACAACCTGCTAATAAGCCCCAAAACACATCACATTGATTTTGAACATCAAAAATAAATCACCAAGGCTTTTCATATCTTTAGAAATGTCCACAACTAAATCTTGTTTCAATTTGACTTTGAAATGGCTGATAAACCATCAAAAACCATTTGAAACTATATAAATGATACCAAAGATTAATGATTCGACAAAATGACAAAATCTAGGAACATTATACAAAATGGAATTTTACAGACTCTACAAAATGTCTAACTATTATACAAAATGATCAAATAATGTGTGTCAATAACCTCAAATAATAATAAAAAATTAATTGAGTCTGACCAAATTAGAACCCATGACTCTTCGCAGAGCAAACCAAGCCATACGACTAACTAGCCTGATTGGCAAGTCATCACCCATTGGAAAATGATATACTGATTATTTAGGATCACATAGTGCAAAACCATGATTTACATCCACCTATCATAGCTTGTGAGAGATTTCATTGTAACCACACACAAAATACCAACATCTGAAGGCCAAAATGTTAACCAACCATTAGAAAATCAATACATTGCAACCGCATAGCTAGACCTTTGAGTTAGTTATTAAAGATATATTGCATTGATTCAATTGTGTCTTTAAACAAACCATGGTCGTATGTATATATACATGGTTGTATGGCCCCGGGGCTCGTGAGGGCTAACATTAAGCCATGGTTTGTGATGATAGTCTAAGATCTTAACTCATGTGACCGTTCCTTATAGCCAACCATATGACCAAAGTTGTAATCTAAGGACATTAGAGCTTATCCCTTCTCACCATGTGACCCTATCACATGTCATCATGCCATGAGGTGAAATTAGCCTCCAAATATTTCTTCACTGTCATTTTCCCGCTGGAAAAATATCTCTTCTCAATGATGGAAGGAGGCCCTTAATTATTCAACTTAGCTAGGATTTATATGCAGAAATGGGTAGATTCTTTTAACCTCGATAAATAGGACTTCTCATGGGAACCTATGTGTGCTCACCTCTACTCGATCCCATAAGAGTATTGGGATTTTTAAACCCTAGCTGAAATAGGAAATAAGTTAGGTAAATTTTTTTGTCTTTCAAAACAAACTAAACAAGGAACTCATACCTCCTATGCAAGGATTTGTGTCTATATGAAAATTTATCGCTCACCCTTGAAGGCCATAGGCCTCAAATCAGAGTACATTGACTAGATCCAAATGCTCAACTACGAGCATGTCCCATCTTGATGCAGGAAATGCCATGAGCATGTCCATCTCTTCCATGAATGCCCTCTCAATGCTCATAAGAAAGAACCAATTGATGCGATAGCCAAAAATGAAGAAGGATTCACCAAGATCCCCTCTAAGTGTGATCACAACAAGAAATCCAATGCATCATCTACCCCCAAAAGGTAAGCCACCAACAGTAGCTTCAAGGTGCTTGCAGATTTTTTGAATGGCCAAGGACCGCCAACCTAAGTCCCAACGCAGGAGAATACCCAAGAAGGATTAAGGATGCAACAAATGAAATATGGAATGGCACCCCTGAGCACTAACATGAGTTAAGAAATAGGAAAGAATATGGAGGGATATGCCCCTAGTCAACCAGAATATTCAAGCATGCTAGATGACGAATATCTCATGGAAATATACAACCTCGACCTAATGGCCATGGAGGATGCTTGCAAAAGAAATCACCTGCAATCACTCCCCTAAAATAAATTCCATCTCCTAGTAGTTGCACTATAGAAAGCCAAATATGCACACCATTTGGGCATTCAAAGCACCATCTCCTAGGACAATAGAAAAGGCAACAAAGAATCAAAGAAGAGAGGATGAAAAACGAATCTCCAAAGAATTGAAATGGCAAGGAGGAAACTTGTGGATTCAAGGAAATATAATTAGACTTCGAATATCTTCTCCTCACCCCCCTCCTTTTCTGATTAATATTATCTCAAGGATTATAAAGGGCATGAATATCCCTTACAAGAAATGTATCCACAGGCGGAGGATCTAGTAAGACACTCCTTCAATTCTGCTCATCCAAGAATCGAAATTCTCTAGCTCAAATTTTGACAGAATGATTTCTCGGGTCTGGTGGAATGTCAAGACCATCACCATGGATGTTGAAGGCACCTTGATAGGCTTAGGCGTTGCATGGAACCCTACCCAAATCAGGGTAAGTGATCTATATATTTATCCTTTTGTTATTTCTATATCTTTTCACTTCCTAGGAACAGCTTTGCATGGTTGTCTTTCAAATGTTTATGTCCCTCAAATACTGGCCCAAAATCTTATAATTTCGCAACACTTGAACTCTCTCCAATCAACGTTGGATACCTAAAATTAGATAATTAAAGGAAATTTTAACATGATCACCACCTTCAAGGAAAAAAAATCAGGCAGGAGACTCTTGGAAACAAAGTCAAAAGATTTCAAAAACTTCATTGAGGGGACTGATCTAATAGACTTGCAAATGACTAATGGCCTGTACAGTGGGAATAATAAAAGAGGATACAAGGGTCAAATTGTTAAGTAAACTTGACTCGCATAGAGTCAAAGGAGGTTAAACAGTGATGGTTTTGGGGCACATGGTATTTTTCCTGTGGTATTATATGTAATGAAGCCTATAAAAGGCTTGAAAGACTTCATTGTAATGCAAGGGCCTGGAGGTGAGCGGTGAAGGCTCACTTGGCCGGATTGGTCGGGGTTTTGGCCAAGGATAATGAAATTTCATTATGAGCCGAAGGTCTATTTGGTTGATAAACTCGTAGGAAAGAAGGGTTCCTTTTTCGAGTGGGAGAAATGGCGGAAGATGGTAAGTTTAGGGTCGAGAAATTTAACGGCCAAAACTTTTCATTGTGGAAGATGCAGATGGAAGATTATCTGTATCAGAAAGATCTATACCTACCATTGGGCGGAAAAGCAAAGATGTCGACGGGTATGAAAGATGAAGAATGGAACCTTCTCGATAGAAAGGCACTCGGAACAATACGGTTGTGCCTTGCAGCGTCGGTCGCCTTCAACATTTTGAAGGAAACAACAACAGCGGGTTTGATTAAGACGTTGGAGAAACTATATGAAAAACCCTCTGCCTCAAACAAGGTATTTCTTATGAAACGGTTATTTAATATGAATATGTCGGAAGGTGGATCTGTTGTAGATCATTTAAATGATTTTAATACTATTACAAGTCAATTATGTTCTGTAGGGGTAAACTTTGATGATGAAGTTAGAGCTATATTATTCTTGTGCTCATTGCCAGAAAGTTGGAATAGTTTAGTAATGGCCATTAGTAACTCTGTGTCTGGATCTATTACTTTAAAGTTTTATGATGTTGTCGGTGCTATCCTTAGCGAGGAAATGCGACGGAAAAGCTCTGGTGAGACATCGGGAAATGCTTTGAGTGCAGAGTCTAGGGGAAGAAAAATGGAAAGATGAAAGAGCTCAGGATATCGCAGTAAATCAAGGAAAGGCAGAGCCAAGTCCAGATCGGGGATAGTGTGCTGGAAATGCGGAAAGAAAGGACACCTAAAGAAAGACTGTAGATCTCGGAAGGGAAAAGAAGGAGATTCACAGCAAGAAAACAATCATGAAGCAAATGTGAGAGGTGAGATGTTACAAGATGCTTTGATTCTTTCTTTCGAAAATATTACTGATTCCTGGGTGGTAGATTCAGGGGCCTCATTCTATGCCACACCTGATAAGAAATACTTTCATGACTATGTTCAAGGAGATTTTGGACAAGTTCGTTTGGGTGATGATAAACCCTGTAAAATTGTTGGAATGGGTAAGGTTCTTGTAAAACAGTAGAATGGAAACCAATGGCTACTAAAGGAGGTAAGGAATATTCCAGATCTAAAGAAAAATCTTATTTCAACAGGGCAGTTAGGCGGTGAAGTTTGTGTGACAACTTTCACATATAAAGCTTGGAAGGTCACCAAAGGAGCCCTGGTAATAGCAAAAGGTGAAAAGGTTGGTACATTGTATTTATGCAATGGTATTTCTAACTCTGTTAATGCTTTAACTTCCAAAGGAGCAAATATGGAAGGTGACAGAGATAATAGGAGGAGCACTATAGGATATGTATTTACTGTTGGAGGAACAGCTGTCAGTTGGGTTTCAAAAATCCAAAGTGTTGTTTCACTTTCAACAAAAGAAGCAGAGTATGTTGCTACTACAGAGGCTAGTAAAGAAATGATTTGGTTACAAAGGTTTACGGGTGAATTGGGTAAGGAGCATGATAAGGGCACATTATACAGTGATAGCCAAAGTGTCATTCATGTTGCAAAGAACTCAGCATTTCATTCCAGGACTAAACACATACAGCTCAAGTACCATTTCATACGATCAGTGTTGGAAGATGGACAGTTGA
>APFE030134789.1:19590-37854 GCA_000404065.3 Pinus taeda
AGGAAGGACTGGCTGTTCGGGGTGGACGTAGCCCAAACTGGGTGAACCACGTATATCTGTGTCTCTCTTGTTTTATGCATTTTCTGTGTTTATATTTCTACAATATTTTATGTGTTCCATTTCTCCGTAATATATAATTTTCTAACACAAATTTATTCTCGTATTGATTGATTCCTAATCTCAAAAATACTCATCACAAAATGGACAAGAAGTCATGTCAGAGATCCTTTAGATGCAAGTTTTGACCACTAGCCCATATGCATGGCCTAGCACAATCTAGGAAAATTGTTTAGATTTGAACAATTATGGATCATTGACACCTCCATTATCTCCAAAATCCAATCCTAGTTGCATGATGCTAGCCCCATAGAAGGTTCCAAGATGTATGTCTTCCAAACAAATCTAAAGAAAATTGAAATTCACCTAAAAAAATGGAACAAAGAGGAGTTTGGAAACATATTCTCGGAGAAGAACATATTAGAAAAGGAAATGGAAGCTCTCCAACAATATATCATCTCCAATAGCTGGACTAAATACTTAGAGGAACAAGAAAAAACTACAATATCAAAGTTGGAGGAGCATTATAAATAAGAACAAATCTACTAGAGGCAGAAGCCCATGCTTAAATTGCTTAAAGAAGGAGAAAGAAACACTTCCTTCTTCCATCACTCAACCATCTAGCATAGGTCCAACAACAAAATCACTTCTCTTAGGCTGGACAATGACAATCGTATCGAAACATAAGAGGAGATAGAGGAACGTGGTGAACTTCTACTCAGTTCTAGTCAAAGATCCCTTTCTATGTTATCAAGATTCAATCTACAAGATCACGACCAACATCCCTAAGATGGTGAAAGAGACCGATAACAAAGTTCTAATGAGGTCAAATTATGGTGAAGAAGTCCAAGAAGCTATTAATCAGGTGGCAAATGGAAAATCCCTTGGCCTGGATGGCTTCATTGTCTTCTTTTTCAAGCACAATTTGTACATCCTGCACGTTGAAGTCCTCGAGGTCATAGAAGAATACCATTCTAGTAGAGGTATCCTTCCTAATCTCAACACCACTTTTCTAACTTTGGTGCTAAAGGAAAAGAATGTCGTCTCCCAAAGTAAATTTTTCCCCATATCCCTCTGCAATGTTATATGAAAACTCATCACCAAAGTCATAGCCAATCGTCTCAAGGCAATTCTTCCCCTCCTTATCTCACCAAAAAAAATTGGCTACGTTGAAGGGTGCCAAGTGCTAGATGGAATTATTCAAGCCTATAAAATTGTGCATTCTCTCAAGACTCTAAAGAATCTTGACATGTTACTGAATCTTGAATTCTCTAAATCCTTTGATAATTTAAATTGGTCCTACATTGAATGCCTTCTCTACTCTTTTTGGTTTTGTGAAGAATGGATAAAGTGTGTCATCTACTTAATCTCCTTGACTTTCTTCTCTATCATGTTCAATGGATCTCCTACAATCCCCTTCACTCCCTATTGTGGCATCCGCCAAGGAGATCTTCTCTCCCTCTTTTTCTTTATCCTCATAGTGAAAGGTAATAGATGAAGTTTGAAAGTTGCCTGCGGAAAAGGATTTCTTAAAGGCTTAACTCTTCATGACAACCCCCCCTAAATGCACCAAAAAATTGTGGACGAAACTCTGCTCATGAACCACCCTTCAATCCAAGAAACTATAACAATCTATAAAATCCTTGACCTCTTCTTTGATGCTTCATGCATGTCCATAAACTAGGAAAAGTCATCGATCTTCTTTTTCAACACCCCTCCAATCACTCGGAGAAACGTCTTAAGAATCCTTAGCTTACAAGATTCCTCTCTTCCATCCAAATACATGAGTTCTCCTCTCACTAACTTTGCCATCAAGCACTCCTCATGGAATGAACTCCTTGACAAATTAAATTGTCGTTTAGATAGTTGGACCTTTCACTCCCTAAATATAGTTGGCAGACTAATCCTCATTAAATTGTTACTCCAATCCCCGCCTTATGCCTTTTTTTAGTTCTAGTTGCTCCTAAATGGGTCTTGAAAGGCATCATAACTCTCAAAAGATCCTTTTTTTGGGGAGGCAATGAAAAAAATAAAAATGACCCCTAGTCAAATGGGAAACTTTGTGCCTCTCAAAGGTAGAAGGAGGCTTGTGCTTGCACGATTTGAAACTTGCCAACAAATTCCTAACAACCAATTCTTGGTGGAAATGGTTTAACTACTCCACAAAACCATGGGACAATCTATGGAATAAGAAATATGCTAGAGATAGGGATAATAATGACCTAACTTCACATGTCTCTCACTTTGCAAGGCTCACTAATATGGAACATGGTCAGTGCCAATAAAGAAATCATACACACATTTTTTTGGGAAATTAGAAATGGCCAATCAGCAAAGCTTTGGGAGGGTTCTTGGCAGCAATTCCCAAGTTTGGTTTCAAATTTCCAACTCCCCTCCATTGAATACAACACTCTCCTTGAATGTTGATCCCATGCTAGCAATTGTTAGAATGGAGGGGGCACCATCCCTTTCAAGTATTGGACTCACCCAAATTGATTCCATGCAGAGGATCATTAGGAAGACTCTCTCCCACTCGAGCTCTAACTCTCCAAATGGAAAATTAAGAGCACAGAGGGATCAAAAACTGTCACTCTCATATGGGGATACAATTTGATTAGATCCTTCTTAGCAAAGGAAGACTTCTCTCTAACTCGACCAACTCCTTCACTTGATCCTGACCTTGCATAGAAGCCTCTTTGGATAGATGTCCTATGGCCTAAGGTAACCACTTTCCTGTGTTTGGTAGCCAAAAGAAGAGGAGAATCTACTCAAAAAACACTTTGTAGGGCCATCATGGTGCTACATCTACAAACAACATTCGAAAACCATTAACCACCTCTTGTGCTCCTGTGAGCTAGCCAATAATCTATGGATCAAAATCTCATTTGGCTTCAACAAATTAATCATCAACCTAGGCGATGTAGTCAAATATCTCAAAACTAGGCCCAAAGATCCCTTTCAAATCCCTTTCCTTAATAATATTTGGAAATTATCCCTTGGGTTGTGGTTTGGGATCTCTAGAAATAATTCAATCAACGTATATTCTACGAGAAGTCCAAAGATCCTCTCAACATTTGGCTTCTACTTCACAAGAAATTAGAAGAAATTGTGTTCCTCTCCAATTGGAATGCAAAGGATCTACCCTCTCTCCCCCAAGAGAATTCAAACTTCAACTGGTGGAATTTATCCCTTCCTCCATCACTCTAGTCCTCCCTCACCCCTAAGCTCTGGTTCTTGATCTTCTCCTCTAGACTAGCAGTTCAAATTGAATTTCGATGGTGTCTCAAAAGGAAACCCAAGGGACACAAATTAACAATGTTATTTAAAATAAAAAAGCGGAAATCATAAGCATGTACTATGGATTCATAGGACACAAAAGCAACAATGTCGATGGATTGGAAGCTTTAATTCAAGGGATCCTAATAGCCCAACACAACAAGCTCCTTCCTCTCATCATTGAAGGTGGCTCACAACTAATAATTCAACTGGTGAAAGGACTTCAATCAGGCTCTTCACCCACCAAACTCTTTATTAGTTGGAGGCTTGACCTATGCTCCAATCACCTGGCCCAAATCTTGTCTCTTCAAGAATCTATCATCTTTGCTCATGTTAGGTAGAAAGCCAATTGTTTAGCTAACTTTCTAGCCAACAAAGGGATCAAGGAACATTTTCCAAGCAAGAAAGTGCCTTACACACCCCCCCCCCAACTCCCAAAATTGGGCTTCCAAGTGTCGCGCTTTGGCCCTGTAGGAATTTAGACTATCGTATCAAGGTGCCAGTCTATTGTTTCAAAGCATTGATTTCCTTCATTAATCAAGCACAAAGATCAATTGGGGTGGGATTTTGAAACTGTTGTTGGCACACCTTTCTGTATTTCTTGGGTCTAGAGTGAGAAGGTGGTGTCAAGATCACCTTCCTCCTATATTTTAATGCATTAAGTGCATGTTCAAAAAACTTGTCATATGGCTTCACAAAAAAAACGTTAAAAGGTCGGGTGCTTTAGACATGGCCATCCATTTCCTCATATGCACAAAGTTGGAGACTCTGCTCAGATTTAGGGCATTACATTCTACTTCTAAACAATCATGGTGTGGGAATGTGGTCATTCTAGCAGAGGTGGCAAAGGAAGAGGCCAACCTCCTCTCCATTCCTAGCATGGAAAAGGGGATGAACACTTTGATTGCAACATTTCGCACCATTATCGATGAATGTTGGAAGCTGTAGAAGCTCGGGAGATCAAGATCATGGGTGACCATCTTTGGGCTCTGTGCAACATCCTTGGCCACCATGACAAGGATCACAAAGATATTAATGTTTTTCTAGAAGGAAACACCCTTGATATGAAATTTCATTTACACCATGTAAAGTCAGCTTATTATCGCATTTCTAGCCTCCTCGGCATGCAACTCTAAGGTTATGAATCTCCTTTGACTAGAACAGTGGATGACTCCTCACTTTCTCTAGTGCACGCAAAAGCTCACCACGACAAGCCTCATAGCCCTTTGCCCCAACAACACCAGTCCTGCGGCGAGTCGAAGCATATCTTCGTCAATTCAGACCCTTCCTACAACAAAGGTGGTTAGGTTAGTGGTATTTTTTAGTGACATTCTAAGTTTCCAGCCTTCTCTAGCTAGCCAGCATCCTCGGGGCTCCCTCTGCCAAATGACCTAAACAATTACAAGCCATGCCCCGTTGTCCAGGAGGACCCTCCTAAGTGCTAGTTGCCATTGCAAGTCCTTCAAGGTAGCCTCTTTTACAATTTTAATGCCTTGTTTTTCTCAACTTTAGTTATGATTTTTCCTATTTTGCTACAATGTAATTATTAGGAGGCTCTAGTTTCAGATCCTATGTGAATAAAGGCCTCCCCATGCTTGCCTCCACTGTCTTCTCTCTCAGCGTCAGGGCCATGTTCATGGTCAGTCTCTATTGAGCTCTAAAGCTCAGAAGTATGTAATTTTTGTAACTCTTTTGTAATACAAAGCCTCTTTACTTAAAAAAACAAAAACCAACATAAATCCATCGATCTACCAAACTTTGGATCTATCAAGCACCTAGAAGAATCAAATTTACCATCAATAATATCCATATCACATTAGAAAATTAAATTAAAGAAATTATAAAAAATCTAACTATGAAAATAAGAATAGAGAGAATATCTCTATATATAGAAATGTGAAATTTATACAAATATAAATAATATATTAAGAACTAATATAAATCCATCTTAATTTTAGATCTACCAAACACCAAAAAGAATCAAATTTCTTTAGTCGCAAATATTTCGTCAAATTTTATACTTGAAATAAAGTTTACAACATGATAAATTTAATCCTCTCGACATTAAATATCCAAAATTAAAATAGATTTATACTTTTCTAAAACACAAACTCCACTCAAAACACATATTTATTAAAATGTATTATTAACTTCTAAAACATAAATATTATGGGGAATCACGCTTTCTATAGTTTTTTTTGATAAAATATTAATTGAAGTAAATGTATAATTCTATATTCCTTTATTTTTCATTTATTCTATAAATTTATAATGTGTATAATTCTATAATCTTATAAAATGATAATAAGACCCGAAAGTCAAATAAAAATCAGATAAGCGTTGTATAGCGATAAATCATTATCATTACGTGTGGGTTTTAGTGTATTTTGATATAAACTAAAGAAACAAAACAGTTTCGAAATTGTTTGAAGGATAGAGACATCAAAACTCCAAGTTGGTTCACATTAAAACCAAAGTGTTCGAAAAAACAAAACTTATACCCTCTGCTTCATTTTTTTAGGGTTAACAATAATATTATTCTTCGAACTTCAGAGATCTACTTTGAATTCATGATTTTGGTTTTGAGATAACCTATGATTTTGGTTTTGAGATAACATTGAAATAGGAAAAGAAGGAATAAATTGCTTTAAAACTCCTAATAATCCATCGAAGTTGGAAATCATCAAAATTAGAAATTGTTGAATGGTCAAATTAGGCATTTCCAATGTGAATCCAAGCCTTCTACACTACCCTGAACAAGCTCAAGGAACCTAGCCCATGTGACCTCATCTCGTTCTTGAGTTAATTTCCTAAAGGATAAAGGAGGCTAAGACAAATATTGGGGAATTAAGTGAAATTATGAAGGGGTCACACTAATGAAGCTTTAATGAATTTTGAGAAATATATGTCCTTGCAGTAATGAATATTTTGGGCCAAACAAATATCAGTGACATAGATGACGCCAAATGAAGTCTCATAAATTTAAATTTTGGTAAAATAGATACCCCACATAATAGATATCATGCACAGCTTCTCTATGCAACCTCTATTTTTTGGATAAATTTAAAAAATTAAAATAACTTAAAATTTCTAGTTAAGACATTACGTTAAGAAGAGTCTTGAGGCATGTAGAACACCAAGCATACATGGGCATTCTACATTTTTTCTCGAGAGCCCACACAATCGAAGAGGCAACCTTAACATGGCATTTCCAAGTGGAGACGATCATGTTGAAGGTCTAAATGCAAGTGAGCAACCTGACGTTGAGTAGTTGGATTCCATAGAAGCACTGCACAGGGTCACATGTTTCATTTGGTTGGGGAATGAGAATCTCATGCCTCTGAAGTGGGCTCTAGATATTATTAACACATCACAATGAGTTGTTTAGGAGAATAAGGGAATCATCTAAATGACATCTTGAGGATCTAGAGAGATGCTTAGGCATGGGAAACATATAACTAGGCTTAAATGAATATATGCAGAACATAAGTTAAAGAAAGCTCTAAAAATATTGTAGATTCAAAAATTCAAATTCTATGAATTGGCTATGCTAGAAAGAAATTTGAAACCCCTACTTAACTTCATTAATAAGACCAAATAACTCTTTTATTTTATGTTCATTAGAAGAGGCACTGAAGGGTAAGGATTTTGCATATCAATGAATCTAAACATTTGTCGAGAAGCTTCCCCATAACTAACCATTTCAAATATTTTTTTCTAACTACTAACGCAATTTCCCTACATTTGGTTTCTTTACAACATCAAAATTCATTCCCATTCTTTCCAACTACTCCATTGCATTGTTATTCTACATAAATAAGTCATAATAAAGATCAAGACCATCTCAACAAGTGTTCTCAACAATTCATAGCAGCTTTAATGCTAATAGTCCATGTTGAATGGTGTGGAATTCTTTTGTGTACAAGATAAACAAGAAGGCACACGATGCTAAAATTCAAGTAAACAACTACCTAGCATAAGCATAAAACAAGCTAATCTTAAAGCACTTTTTTTTTTACACAATGGGAAAACCTATTCATAACTTAGTTGTCAAATTAGCAATAGAGACAACCATCATTGGTTTTTATCCATAAATGCAGGGTGACTCATCATTTTTATTCAAGGAAAACCATGCCTCTTGTAATTTCTCATTGGGGGTCTGTAAGGGAGTAGGATTTCACTCCTGCCATATGCCTCTAGGTCTTGGGTTGCTAACATGTTTCCTTATCTACAAGGAAGACAAGCTCTTAGCCAAGTAGAAACAATTTTAATGCATACTCCAGGACCACAATCTTGTAGAACATACTTCTTAGTTTTAGATGAATTTTTTAATAATATAAATAAAAATTTTAATAAATTATTGAAATTACAAGTATTCATTTCTAAAATTGTAATGTATAAATGTAATGAGAATGACACTTAACTAATATATTTACAAAATGTAAATTAAATGACATTTTTCTAATCTATTTACTAGTCTAGAAATAGATGCACTAGATTGATATGCAATGCCCATTAGAGAGTCATGACCCATTTAGAGTGCATATATGGTCGATCAAGACTCAACAACAATTGAAGTAGTTTTACAGCATGGATTAGGATTAGGAGTTTATTATTACAAAGAATGTAGAGGTAATATCATTGGTGAATACAAATCCATATTATAAAGACTTGAATAGACACAACCAAACAAAGGAATATGATAAGTCAAGTTTTAAAGGAAAAGCATGAAAATTTGTGAAATTGAAGAGTTTCATTAAATTACAATTTTTATTATTAAATTCTATTAAATAATTTACCAATTTTTACTTAAAAATAAATCACATTAAAACAGACACAATTTTCATTTAAAAACACTATTATTGAAAATTTATTAGTGATGTTAATAATTTCCAAAAAATACATTCAAACATTTATTATAACATTATCACTCCTCTCCCCCATCAGGCGTGACAGACACATGTTAAAATGAATTGGGGAGGGGCATTGCCACCCCACACTTCTCGTTGCAATTATTTTTTTTTAGGGGGGTGATATTTGACACATGTGAAAAAGGGATTGGGAAGGGGTATTTGGCCACCCCACCATCTCTCTGTTGCAATTTTTTTATTTTTTTGGTGGGGGGGGGGGGCGGTGTGGCATGCTCTGCCTCTCGTTTGGAGTGTGCATGCGAGGTTTAATCTCACACGATTACATAGTTTGGTTCCTTAATTTGCCCTAGTTTGTAATGCTACTGAGTGGAGAAGTTGAATTATGGTCTAGTTCAGGTGAGTAAATTTCCCTTTGGCCTTCTTGAAATTGCCCAAAATTTCTGTTATGTGAGACAGAAATATGGAATGACATTAGATTTTTCCTAGCAAGAGGGCCGCTTACCTGCAAAGCATTTGAGGTAGTGACCTAATTTGGTCCTCTACATATTTTGTTTCCAAATTCTAAGAGAGATGGCTAAGCATTTGGAGTTGTAGTTGTGCTTGGTGTTTGTGCATTTGGATTACTAAAGGATTTGGGAATGGGGACAGGTTGGTGATTCCAGACTATCTATGTGGACAACATCAATGATTTGGTTCATCTAACCTAGGCATGGATCCTATTGACTCTGATTTGCTAGCATAGTATCTGTCAAGTATTGGTTTTCTTCCTGCTCTTTTCTTTTATGTAGGTTTTCTTCACGGGGATTTGATATCTTCCAAGATTCATTTTTTTTCATGCCTTTGTATAATTTGAGGTTCCTAATCTATATCTTGTTCATTATCCTTGTATCGATATCTAAGTTCAGTTCTATCCTCTCCTTGAACGGTGGTGTCAGGGTTATATATCTCTTCCCCCTCGCCACATGGTCTAGTTTGGTTCAGCGACCATCTTCCTGTAGTCAAGTGGTTAATTTTGATCCAATCAGGGTTCAATCTTGTGGCGTCTATTATTTTATGATTTATTGCAGCTTTATGGGAAACTTGATGCATATTCAATAGTTTCTCTTGCCTCCTTATTGGTGTCTGAGTATTGGGCGTTTGATTGTTTCTTGGGGAAGTTGGAAACAGTCTCAATTCCTGCATTTGATTCCTTCTCTTTTTATTTACAATTCCTAGACAAAGGGAGCATAGCTACGAAGGTTCTAAAGGGCATGGTGAGCAAGGTTGGTCGCATGCTCAATCCCAGGCCCAAGAAGTGGCAGCAAGATATCACTCAACAACTTCTCCTAGTCATCGAAAGGAGATTCACCAACTTCATCAAAATGTTGCTCGTGATCATTAGCCATATTCAGACATAGAAATCATAACAAAGATATCCCATTGGCTTCCTATTCCTGGTAATACTAGGGGACAAAGGAACCAATACATGCACTTGTCAACTTGCATTAGCAACTAAAGACATTAATAATTCAAGTTTTAAAGGAAAATAATGAAGACGAGAATGATATCATTTTATTCCTAAATGACATTTGGAGGATTCAATGCCACTAGAGGTATTATTTGGAGAGTCTAGATGCTTTCTTGGCACACTTGGAGAGCCATCTCCAATGTGAATCTAAGCCTTCTGCCCCAGCTAGAACGTGTGCAAGGGACCTGACCCCAGTGACCTCGTTTCACTCTTGAGTTAATTTCCTATTATTTTTGTATGTTTCCTAATATATGGCATGTGTTAGATCACCGCTATGTCCAGCAGCAATAACTTTTTAATGTTACTCTGTCTATTTTTTTATTGGCTAATAAATCCAGTTTCCACTATGGCAAATTAAAAGGTCAGTTTTTTTACATAGTTATCATGCATATCATAACATATAAATGATGTAATTGCAATTTGAAGATAATATATATATAAAGAAAACAATATTCACTCCTCGTTATTATATTTATCTTTCTAATATTATGATTATAAATTTTATACTAATTTATATATATTATTTAATAAAAAAATAATTATTAAGTGAATTTTTTTGTCATTTTATATCTTAAATATAATATATAAGCTAAAATTCCATATTTATTATTTACATTATTTACATTAGTATTATGAAATTGTTAATTCCACAGGGTAATGGTTAACCCTCCAATGTAAGTGACCAAACCTTAAAAGTAGAGGAAAATATCTTTGGAAAAAGAGAATGTGAGAATCTCAATATGTGTCACATTATTTTATAGTTTTAAATGTATTTAGCTAAGTTATTTATTATTTAAATAAAAAATATGACCAATCATATTAATAGATATCAATATAGATTTTTCTTAAGTCTAGATTTACCAAGTGTTGAGGGAGATCAAGTCTTTTTGGGTGCAAAGATCTTTTTGAGTACAAAACTCGAGGAAAGGTTTATACTTCGAGATATTTGATCCTTCTCTAAGCTTGGTATATCTAGAATTAAGATGGACATATGTTGGTTTTAGAAACACACTAATGCAATGTTTTAACTATAAAAAAACAAATATTTCACTTGCTTTATATAATATATATCACATTGTAATATTTTATTTATGAATGTCACTTTTCATATTAAAATATTAATACATGCTCGGCATATTCAAAAGTAGAAACTATATATCCTCTCTATATATATAATTATTTTTGTTATTAATAATTTTTTTAATGTTACATGTCAATTGCATATTAAATATTGAAGAAAGTACAAATTCCTCTCCATGCCTTGAATTAGAAAAGCACATATTAATGGAACAAGATGTCTCTATATCAACATATAAGAAAATTTTTAATTTAAATTATTTTATTTTTCTCTATATAAAATTGATATAAAATTCTATTTTTTGCGTAAAATTTAGTTGTTTCATTACTTCAAAAAAACATTACATAGAAAGTGGCTTTGTGTCACTGGTATGCCCGATGGGAAACCGGAAAGTAACACAAATTCAAAGCCTTAAGATTACATAGCCTTCGTTTAACCATAGGTTCAAATAATTCAAAAAGACTAGAAAATTTTCCAGACAAACTAGAGGCACACAGGCTCATCCTGACTCGGCTAACAATACAAAAATGGGACATGGCCGAGCTATTTAACAAAGTCATGCTTGGACATTTGGAAGAAAAGACAAACTACCATCCTTGGCTGCTAATTGGCTGAGCCATTCATACATGTGAGAGACCACATAATACCTAGAGTCAGTCGCATTGGCCAAGAGCCTTCCCATCAAGTAGAAACTATTGCAAGTTGTTACTCCCCTAGAAGTTTCGTTGGCACTTACGAATGGACTCCTTCGCCAAGTCTTTTAGACTCCTAGCTGGTTGAACATTTGTTGATTGTCAATTGAGATGTGATGCAGGAGTATTCAGCTCAAAAAAATCATTATATTTTAGTAGACATAGGGGGTCTTGTGTTTTAAGGAAGTTGATTTCCTAAGTGTTAAATTAATGTAACTATTTAGGCTTTTGAGTGATTTTAATGAGAATAGGAATTAATTAAGTATTGTGAGGCATATTTGTAAATGTTCTCGAATGTTGGAGAACATGAGAGATTTAGGATAGTTAAAAGATTTCGGAATTAATTGTGAATCTTAGATTAGGAGTTGGTTTCATGATTTAAGGAACTAGGGAGGATCCTTAGGGATAAAGAAGAGATTTTAGGATTTTCTTGAGAAGGTTATGGATCTAAATTAGGAATTGATTATAGAATCCTTTTGTATAAATGTAAGCCTAAAAGGCATAGAAAAGGGTTAGATAGTTAAAGGTTGTGAGTTAGAGGTTTGATTGTAAGCCTATGGGCAGGTAGGAAAACAGAGACCACTGATTAGAAAATCAAGCCAGAGAGATAGAGAGTCTCATTATGCAATCATTTGTTTATATATATACAGAGAATTTAATTCCTGAATTATGTGAGTGTGGATTGAGTAATCAAATGATAAATTGGGTGTGAACTAGAGTTTCCGCATAGTATATGTATGCAGGTGGAGTTCGAGCAGAACACAGAGAAGAGATGGAGGATGAAGGATCGTGTTGGATCACTTGAATCCATTTGAAGGATCACAGTTGAGGTTTAGGAGTGACAATGATTAAAAGTATGTGGAGTTAAGCTCAGGAGGGAGTTGTGTTGTAGAAAAACTAAATACCCGAAACCCTGAAGTAAACTAAAACCACAGAAGAACACTTAGGAATGGCATAAAAATGAAGTTAAGGGAAGGACGAAGAAATGAAGTGACAATGTATAGGAGTTGTTAGATCTATAAGATCAACGAACGAGGTTGAAGGCGATGGGCGACCAAGATTAAGTCGCATAACATAAAGTAAAAAATATGAACGGTGGAGATTAAACCTAAGTGTTAGCAGAAGAGAAGGGCAGTTTTCATAAGGGGTTAAATAGATTCTTGCATGGCCTCAAAACGGTAAGCGGGATTTTAAATCCAGACCCGAGAAAGTTATAGACTGTAATCTAATTTGATTGAAGTCCCGATAGATCACAGTCGTCTGTTGAATCTGTGATCGGACGGATATCGCGTGCTAAGCAAGCGCGGAGGAATCTTTGAAAAACATACCCGATGGGAGTTTATGCAACAGGATTAAATCTTGTTGATATCTAGTGATCAGGATCATCCATTGGTTGATGGATCGGACAGCAATCGCGTGGAAAGGTGCACGCAGGTTAGCATTCTGAGCAGACCCAAGAAGTTTATCAATGCAAGTTAAGTTATTTGAGTTCCGGCAGATGAATGGGTTAACGTTGTGATATGACATGACAACCGTTGATCTAATGGAATGAAATCGATGGTGGAGGATTGAACCCGATAAAGGTAAAGAATCGAAATATGTGCCAAGGCCGTGGAAAGGTGAAAACGTAAAGTTAAGTGTGTTTATGTGTATTTATATTATATGGGCTATAATAGAAATAAAGTGGGTTAACGAATTATAGTTTAAGTTAGGTTTAACCAAAGTCTAAGATCATGGTATGATTAAGATGAGCGGGTAATGAAAACACCAGAGGGTTAAGTAATAAGGGCTAAGGATTAACCAAATTTTATAAAAGGCATATAAGGTCCCAATTAAAAGGGTAAGACTTGGGTTAGTTATTGAAATGTTTCTGCATGAAGATTAACTAAGAGCCTAAACCTTAATTTGTGAAGGTTTTCACCATGGAAAAGGTGATTAATTCCTAGGACCAGTGTCATGCAATTTTATTTGCATACTGTGGGTAAAGTCAGCTTAGGTTGGCGTCATTTTGGTATCAGAGCAAAATAAGGAAATTATGTGTTATGTTTTAAGGTATGTATGCAGGCAATAGGAGATCGGATTTTAATCTGACAAGTAGTAGGCATATAGAGACAAAGTGCAGCAGAAGTTACAGATGCAAGAAACAGAAAACAATCCATTCAAAGTGCAAGAGAAAGGTAGAACAAGATCATGCAAAGATATTGAAGGTGAGATGATACGTTTTTGTTTTTATTTGATTTGAAGATTCTCAATGTCAATCCACTATCAATCTAGGAAATCCTCAATGTCAATGACAGAAATGACCAATAAACCACATGCATGTGTCATGCCTGCAAAAACTAGTGAGGAAAACATACATGCAACTCGATACCTACAAGAGAAACTCATTATAGTTGTTAATCTTGATGTCCTCTTGTGCTTTCCTGCTCTTTCTTTGACTTCTTCCTCTAAAAATCCATGTATGCCACTCTCTCCAAGAGTTCTCCAAGAAAACTCTAAGTGTCCAAGAGTGAGAGAGAGAATAGAAGTGAGTGCCACCAAAATTGAACTGACCAAGATCACCCACTGATCCTCATATGACTTTTTATTAATGCGTTCTCTATTTTCTTCATGTTCCATTATTTTCATTCATTTTCCTCCTCACATGCAGCCTGTGACCTTTCGCCTTCATTCCTCCTAATTTCCATTATTTTCATAAATAAATGTGCCAAACTGCCTCTTTACCTTTCCAAATGCCTTTGCCAATTTCATTATCCATAATAAATCAAATGAACACCCACTAGGACGTTTTTCCCACCATTCTGCTTGGAATACGTGTCCCATGACTGTGGTCTTATATATTTTTACATGAATTTTTAACCAGGGTTGTTATAGAACCCTCCCCCTTGGGGGAAAACCATCCCCGGTGTTCAATGACACCTATAACCAACAAGACTACTGAAAACAAAACATATTTCCCATGGAGCTTTATAACATTGCGCGTTGCAATATTTACAATGACCATCTACTAAAACATGGAAAACATATCATTTACTGGAGCTTTATAAAACATCTCACTATGGTATTTACAATAATAGCCAAATATACACACATACACATTTGCTTCACCCAGCAAATAATCATACTGTATATGGAGCTTTATAAATGCATCTCGATATAGTATTTCCATTAATATACACATATGCACATTTGCTCAACTACCAAATAAAAGGATATAATTCCTGCATCTGCAACAAGGGAATCCAGAGGCTCAGACCTCCACCCTCAAAGTAATACCAAGATTCACCTCCTTCCGAGGAAGTCCAGAATCCACTATCAAAGTCAAAGCTGCATCTAATGTCCAGTGCTATAATCCTACGCCACTTTTCCTCCCAGTGGACAGTTACTGACTCATTGTTCCAATGTGCACTTCCAATGTGCATATGATTCTGTGTGGCAAGCTAATGACCAAAACAAATTCATCCTCTATCTTCCCTTCTTTGCTACACAGTCCCTTGGGCAATCCGGTCACCCCTTTTCGTGCAGTCACTCACCTTCCAAGTTCCACTGGCACCCCCATCTCGGGCAAGCAATCCCTTGGCAAGGCTTCCTTGCATCGAAACATACAAAAACCAAGGCATATCCCAACCTTAAAACCAGCATATCAGTCATAGCATGCTCATGGAAATCGAAGGAAACTATTGGGTACTAGTGTCCCAGAATGACCCTACTCTTGAATACTTTACTAGCATATTGGTGCCTATTTCAATTATTCTCACTAACGCTGCTAATTCTTGCAGTCAGTTTCAATCATCCAATTGGGAATTTATGTGCTTCCTATACCAAGCACATAACTTCCATTAGTTTTAAAATAAATTGAAATATATTCACATCATACCTCATTGGAAGCTCATCAATAAGGTACAGTTGCAATCCTTTTTACTTCCTGTCACAACAAGTCAACTAACATCTTTGATAAAATCATCATGTATAAACATATCACATCAAGTTAGATAAAAAGACAACCATCATAGATCAAAATCATAAATCACATGTAACCATCATAAGCTAGAACCATAGATCACAAGTAATCATCATAGACCATAATCATAAATCACATGGATAATCAAACTGAAGTAAAATGATGATACTTATCCTTTAATCGATCCTTATATTCAACCTTTGTCCTTATTTTGTACGCACCCTGAATCGGTTACCACACCCAAAAAACACCCAGTGCCTTCTCCTCAACCATGTGCACATACACATAGTGTGCATCACACACATACAACCACACACGACATACAACACCATGTAATACATGCACCTACACTTGACATACAATAAATAAACATACACCTAGTGTATGACACAACACAATACATATGCCTACACCTAGTGTACGACAATAAAAAACACATACATACACCTACATGCAGTGTACAACAAAACACGTACATACTTCTACATTCAGTGTGCAACACAATACATATACATACACAGAGTACAACACAACGAATACACATGGCACGATACCACGACTATACAATTCACAAATGTAGTACCACATATACACAACACAACATGTACGACATGCACATAATACCACATGTACACCAGTACTACATGTACAACATGTACATAGTACCACCTATACACCGCACCACCTGCATGACGTGTACATAGCATCACATGTTATGACACCACCTATACAATACGTACACATTTCCACATGTACATCGTACCACCTGTACAATGTGTACACAATGCCAGACGTACACAACACCACATGAACGACATGTACACGACACCACATGTACATAACACCATATGCACGACATGTGCACAACACCACTTGCACATAACACCATATGTACAACATGTAGACGACACCAAATGCTCACAGCACCACTTGTACAATCATGCACACAATACCATATGTACATAGCACCACATGTACAACATGCACACAACACCATATGTACATGGCATTGCATATACAACATGTACATAGCAGCCTGTGTACACGGTATTGCATATCCAACATGCACACAACACCGGATATCCATCATGCACATGGTACAATATGTACATAACACCGCATATAAAACATGTACATAGCACCATCTATACCCAACACTGCATATGCAATATTCGCACAACACTATCGGTACTACCATGTACATAACATTGCATAAACAACATGTACACACACTAGATATACACAACACCGCATGCGCACAATATCATAGATGCAACATGTACAACATATGCAGAACAATACTACCACACATCCAAAACCACATTATCTCTCTACCAAGAAACCTTGCTTTCAATGTCTCTCCACCATACATGTTTATCCCAGCATGTTGCGGACCACACTTCTTTTATTTCGTTAATGTATCCCTTGATATAGCCTTCCCATAACATAAACATAATATAATCACATAATATCAAATCATAACCACATGCTACTAACCTCGTATATTTGTCAGGGCTACTCTTCCCAATTGATTCCTCGTAAGACCATGAACCTCTTCATGTCACTCACCTACATAAGCAATCATTATTCCACAAGAATGATCCCTGGTGACTTTTTTGAACAGTGGCATAGATACATGGATACATACATATATATACATAAACATTAACACAAAACAATCATGATCCTATCAAACAATGACATATACACACACATATATACATATATAAACATCAACATAATCATGATCATAACATAATTACTAGATAGCGCAAGGTCAAGGTTAAGAGAACTCCCTTTATCTGTGCACACCATGCATAACATTGAGAACAACTATTCCCAACAGAGCCAAGGCATTTGATGCCTTAGATCCATTTACTTCACCTTTCACTTTACCTTTCTCATGATTGTACTGCCACTGTCCATTCAGACCAATGGATCCAACCGACTTAGCCAACAGTCATACTCTTACCTTTAGCTTCCCTTATACATGCATCGACTTCATCTGAGTCTTACATTGTTGGACTTCATTCAGCTCTCCCCAAGCTCCACTAACATTCCTCTTTCGCAACCAATTCCCAAGACTCAAAACTTAAAAGGCAATACAAAGAAGCAAGCATGAGAAAACCAATAACAATATGACATCACAAACAAAGTGGCATGGCCATGCACAAGACACAAACAAAACCAAAATCAAGCACAACAAATCACAAAAGACCAAAGCACAAGACTGCCAATAGAAACCATGACTCAATCCCCATAGTTCCTAGTGCCTCCAAAGGATAACTCAACACGGACCTTCTTTAGAATTTCATGAAAGCCTCTTTTCCATTCAATCCCTTGCATCATACTGCCATCAACACATGACTGTCGGTGCATAAATAAACATAACAATACACCAGCTACCTTACTTAGTTGTGCCAAGCACGTTGTCTTGCCATTGAACACACCCATGCCATATCTCAAGGGACTCCAATTCCTTTGACAGATCTAGCTATAACTAGACACTAGTTATACCTATCAAATACATGTCCATGGATATAGCACATACCCACATAATGGCAAGTGAAATCAAGGTCAAGAAGACTTCCGGTATGCAAACCACTCATTCATTTGGAATTAGGGTTTCCAAACATACCCAGAGGAATTCTAGCCCAATTCCTTTCTTTTATCTTTTTACCTAGTTGCAATCAAGGCTTACTATGTATTGTCACATCACCCAACTATTAGTTATATAAACACTTCAATTGTTACCTTGTCACGTTAATACCAATCATGTTTCCTGCAACTGCTCACATATGTTAGTCTCACATTCCAAAGAT
>APFE030134789.1:47731-65106 GCA_000404065.3 Pinus taeda
CTCCTTGGTCTATATGATGAATATGCTTTGTTTTATGAAAGATTCAGGTGTTATGTAATCGTTTGACTGTTAGTGTATGCAGGTCTTAAAGTGAAGGAGGAGCTCATCTGGATCAGCAAGGCTGGACTGCTACAACAAGCGTTGGATTTGAGGTAGGATCGAACAACACTTGGTTTCTCATAGAATAATGTATGTTTAGAGAAGGATTGCTCTTGTTTGTCTTCTTTGTCACTAGAGAGTCTTAGACTCCTAGGGAGGTTAGGTTTGTCCGCAAAAATAACTCTTTCCGCATGACACTTGTGCACCAATACTATTGGAGCAGAGAAAGAACTCTGACTAGGTTGAATTATACCAACCTCTAGCATTTCTGCAACCATATGTTCAATTTCACTCTTTTGGGCATAGGGATATATGTAAGGCCTAGTTTTTGGAGGAACACTTCCTGGAATCAAATGAATAACATGATCATGATCACGAATAGGTGGGAGGCCTTTGGGAGTCTCAAATATCTTGGAATGATTATCCAAAACGTTTTGGAGATCTGGATAAATAAATGATTTCAATGTGGGAACCTCTAGTGAACATAATTGTGCAATTACGCCCCATTGTTATTTCTTTAGAAGCTTTTTGATGTTGTTAGAGCTGATTATCTTTCCCAGTTTCCCTTCGATATTTCATGAAAAACTGAATAAAAGGGAGGAAAAGTAAATATTTTTTACCATTTACTATTTTACCTTGCTGTGAAATATTTTTTACTCACTTTTGCCCTAATTGTTCCATAGCAGATTGCGAGAGATCCGGGAGGTCATTCGCCAAGCCATCAGTTACAGGTAAGAGCCAAAGCCCTAAGCTTCATTTTCATACCATTTATTCCTATTTTAAACCATTTTTTGGATTTTTGAGGGAGGATTTGTCAAAAGTTGTTCGCCCTCAGTTGGCGCGACTTCCAAGCATGGAATTGCCAGCCGAATTAAAATGGCATATCACACCATTGGCACAACTATTTTTAAAATAGGCGCATCGGTGCCATGAATAGGGAAAAAAACCAACTTCCCCTCAAAACCACCATTATATTTTGAAATTTATGGGCCAAAAATGATTATTGACTTAAATCTATGGTTTTTGCAGGAAAGAATTGTTGAAAATGGTAGACTGGAAAGAATGTGAGCACGAGGATGTGGACACCTAGGCACTGAATGATCCAAATGACATGAACGCTTTGAGGGACTATGGGCTCCTTAAATTCTTTCTCACGCCAAGGATGCGGGCCCAACCTAAGCAGCTTCAGTACATGATTAGTCTCTAGGACATAAATCAGAAATATTCGTCATTGGTGACCAGGAGCTGGAGTTAGAAACTTCAGAAATATATTTCATCACAGGATTGTCCCGGAGAGGAGAACTAGTCAACTTATATGGGCCACGACTGACTGGGCCAAGCATATCCATGTTGCTTGTTGAACATTGCCTTGAAGCCCTCAAATCCAAGAGTGGCAAGATTGAGATTGCCACCGTCCGAGATTTGACAATGAGAGTGCTATTGTTGACTATCAATAGAGTGGCAGGGTCCCAGGTAGTGCATGAGACTAACAAGTTGAAATTCCTATATGCCATCAACTGCACAAAACCAACGATATTCAATTGGGCGGAAGCCATGAAAATCAGCATAAAATTCCAGCTGACCAAAGCTAAGGCGGGGAATCTGAAGCAATTTTGCTTCGAATCCATACTAGTGACATTTTTCTTAGAACGAGTGTCATTGTTCCAGTACCAATTGACTGAGATAGATCCTCCCATGCCACACAACCCGTGGATGGCCCGTTGGAGTCGTTTGATGCCTAGGATCACTGGGGGCCAGCACATGTCGTACAGGCTTGCCTTCTTTTCATGGCTACGACGACAGTTGATCGTCATGGAGGACTGGCCATACAGTGGCACCGACTTTCGTGGAGATCTAGACATGTTGCTATCAAATGGAGAGGATTTTGACGATGAAGGTAAAAAATTAATTTTTTAATTTTGTGATTTTTTAATTGTTTATATATGTGTGTGTGTGTGTGTGTGTGTGTGTGTTTATAACATTTCACTTTGTTAATGCAGATGTTGGACCAAAGCATCCTGCTGGGATGTCCCCAATAGCCAAGCGCGTCACCCGCCAGTTCGATGTTGTCGCTCTTTATCAGGAGGGGAGTGACAACAAGGAGGAGATCGTGAGGAACCTTGAGGGGTTGACTTGTGGTATCCCAGAGTATGTTCAGGTGGGAGACATTCCTTGCTAGTACCAGAGATACACGATGAGAGTATCGAATAAGATTCGCCGATTGTTGACTCATGTTTCACGAGCCGTGTCATGCTACTACGATCACCATGCTGATTAGTTACCAGGTCCAATATTTACATTTTTGAGGCCTACCTGCTACGGATATATGAGGCCTGCGAGCCACCGATGTTATTTTGGACACACATATTATTTTTTGGGGTTTTGATGTATCAAACATTATCACCATCTATATAGATGTTGTATTTTCTTGCTTACTATGGTACAAATGATTTGTTTTATCTTTTCACATGTTTCGTAAATGTCTATCCAACACATAATTAGCTAATGCATCTGCCATTGTATTCATGCGTCTAGGAATATGATAATATGTAAAATAATCAAAATGCCTTTCGAGTAGACGAATACGGAGATACATTCTCAATATCTGAGGGTTTCTGATGGAATATTGCCCGTTGAGTTGAAGGATGACAAGTTGTGAATCTAGGTTGACAACCAACTCTCGAATGTCCAGAGCAATGGCTTCTGACAACAGTTCGATGACCACACTATATTCAACAATGTTGTTAGTTGTGCGACCTAAACAGATACCTTGAAGATCAGTCAACTCATTGTGAGGGTCATAAATAGCCCACGTTGCGGATGATAGGTTCCGGGTACTACGGCAAGCACCATCAGCGAAACCAATGTGGGGAGTCATAGACATCGACAAAGCAAGGAAAACATAGTAAACAGGAAAGTTGTTTGAAAATTAACACACCAAACCACACTGCACAAAAATGACTGACACACTAATGTACACAAGTAACCATGCAAGATGACCTAAGCATAGTAATTTTTCATAGAGAGTCTGTGCTAGCACTCAGGTAATCAATCAACACAGATGAACATCGGAGTTTTACCGTTGTCATGATGAGTAAGCATCGACTCAACCAAATAGAGTAAAACTCATAGAAGGCTTTGCCCCCATGCCCCCTGGGCGAGGGAAGGTTACGAGTCAGATGGCAACCACATTGCAATAATGGGCAATCGGTAAAAACTCAGCGAGGGAGAAAAATCCTGAATCCATGAAGGGATAAAGGTGCCCTCAGTTGAAAGAGCTTGACTACGTCAGGATAAATTGACACGTCAATAGATCTCTGAGAAGATAACTCTTCAAGACTAGTAGACATGACTGCCAGACAAGGCAGGAATGAGGAACGATGATGAGTATCATTCCAAGGTGGTTCCTCAAGAGACATTACTTCCATGATACCTTCGTCAGCAACAAAAGTCTTAGCTAAGGGATCAAGAGATTCCAAAGCACCAAGCCATGGGGATTGAGAATACGTATCGAGAGAGGTCTTCGAAAAAAAAGAATCAGAGGATGTGGAACTTGAGGCTGAAACAATTTCCACATAATTGATTTCGGAAGGACTAAGTGGCATAACCTCGCCCTAGGTATCAACAAGATCAGGTGAAGGTATGACCCAAATGTCAAATTTGACCAAGATCATGTTGACAGAGGCAACATGAAGAGGTGGGAGCGAAAAAATTCCCATTAAGGCAGAATCTTTAAAAAGACCCCCCCCCCCCACACTCTCATAGGGAGCACCAGTGTGCTTGAGGTACGGAAAACTGCCATCTAAGGAGGAAGACGAAAAGAAAGACAACTGGTCAATAGTGATAATCTTCCCTTGATGGGGAAAACAAATCATGCGGAATAGGGAGGAGGCTACAACATGTATGGCATGGGTCCAGCTTCGACCGAGTAGAAGATTATAATTGAGATTAGCATCAACAATCTCTGCCTCGACTTGTATTGTCTTTCCCTCCAAAGTAATAGCAAGGTTAGGTAAGACATTGAAGGGTCGCGAATCATGCCCATCGAAAGCTTCCAAAGTGTTCAGGGATTGGTTCAAAGCAGGAGAACCAATGGCCTTCCAACATGTGATTGACATGATGTAGGTGGAAGCACCTTCATCAATTACAATCTTGTGGATGTTTTTCTCATTGATGATTACCTGAATGAGAAAGGAAACCTGATGAGGCAAGCATGGAACATGGTTCTCTAGATCAAAACATATCAAATTGGAATCAATAGGATCAATACCCCCGATAGCCGACAATAAATATTTCTGTTGTGATGGGCAGCTTTGGAGCACCTCGAGAGCCAACATAGTTGATGGCGCCTGAGCCAAATCCTCAACAATATTATAGTGTTGAGCGGCTCGAGTGTTGGGATTGTACGAGGATTTCCTTAGCACACCTCGAGAGGGTGGCCATATAGAGGAATCAGGGTTTGGGCGCTCGATATGAAGAGGGCCAGAACTCGGGGCAGAAGAAGAAGGGGTGGCTTCTTTCTCTTTCCTGGCTGTCGAAGCAAGAGTTTGGTAATCTTTTTATCTGGTAGCCACATTAATAGGCGTAATCATCATGAACACTTGAGATCCTGAGGAAGCAGAGGATTGAGGTTGGTCTACCATTTGGTTATGCTGAGATGGAAACGCTTTTTTAGGACAACTAGGGTCCCTTTGAGCAAACAACTAACCTTGGATCATCGGGGACAATCCTTGGTATAGTGATCCTCCTCACAAATGAGGCAAGGATACTTAAGTTTCCATTCTGAAGACTCACCAGTAGATGATTTAGGAGGACCCTATTTTGGGGCATTGGCTTTACCCTTGCCTTTGCCTTTCTTCTTACCTTTCAAGGATTTGTCTACTGTGGTAGAATGGATAGCGTGGACCTCTAAGGTTTTACCAGGGCTAGGTGGATTCTGGGAAGAACTATTGGAAACAGTGTTTGAGATTGACTTATGTTTGGAAGAAGATTTAGTAGGGGTCTGGGACACTGAACCAATGACTCCATCAACAAGGGGTGTAACTTGCGACTTCGATGTCGTGGGATCAGATGATGGCTACGGAGCATCGGGTAATAACTCATACAAAGTGCCAGATTGAGAGTAAACTAGATCTAAATACTAGGCACGAGCGATGGCTTGTTCTTCAGTAACACACCCACCCATAGCTATATCACGAGCAATTGGAGCCACGAATGACTTAGTGAACCATTCAATGAACAACTAATGAGCAATATCGAATTTGATCAGCGATGTCTACGTCTCCATTCATTGATGTGATCAGAGATGTGTATCACAGTATCTTGCTTAATCGATGTGAGCAAATAGGTGTCAGTTTCATAGTGAACGGATAGTTGGAAATGCGTGAGGAAAGCCATGGTTAAAGAGTTAAAGTCATGTTAAGTACTTCGAGGAAGCTCGATGTACAATTTGGTTGCAACACCTGTGAGGGTTCGTTGGAAAAGACGGAGACGAATAGAGTCGTCAACGTAAGAATTTGAAGAGCACCAGAGGTGATATGTCATCACGTGGGCTTAAGGATCTTCTTTTGCTTTCCCATCGAACTTAGGACAATCACTTGGGATATTGGACGGAACTGGAGGCCAGTATGGCGAATGAAGAATTGGATCATTTGTAAGGCGAGACACATTTGGAAACTCTAGTGTGGCTAATAATGGCAATTGAGTATTAAAAGGCATTGGAGGTCGGTAAGCGGGTCCAACCAGAGGAGCCCATCTCTGCTGGTAAGGATTTTGGCCCCACAATGGGGAATTTTAGCCATATGGCATTTGATTATGTCCCCGTTATGGGTTACCTTAGCCATAGGGAGGATTTTGACCTTGAATACCTTAGAACTGTCGAGTCATAGGTTGTTGATAAGCAACGTATAGGTTAAGAGGTTGTTAGCCTGTTGACCTTGGACATATGGGTATTGTACCTGTTATCCCTGAACATATGGGTGGTGAACCTATTGCCCCTGAACAAGATGATTTTGAACCTGGTGCCCTTGGGCATAAGGATTCTACACTTGTTGCCCTTGGACATAGGGATTTTGCACCTGTTGCCCTTGGCCAAAATGATTCTAGACCTGTTGACCTAGAACATTAGGATTATGTACCTACTACCCTTAGCCAAAAGGATTTTGGACTTGTTAACCTAGCACATTAGGATTTTGGGCCTGCTGCTACAGGATTTGACCCTGGCCTTGCCCTTGCAAGGGTTGACCCTACTGATATGTATATAAAGGTCACTGTTCCCTGGGTTGGTTTTGCTACTGCAAGGGTTGGCCTTGCGGCTACAAAAGTTGTCCCTGGGGCTACAGAGATTATCCCTACGAAGACATGGGCTTCAAGTTTTGCGGAGCATATTGCATCTGCTGCTGCACGGTTTGTTGCAATGGTTGTGAGGGTTGCCCCTGCGATTGTTGTAGTTGACCTTGTTGCGGGATCATTTGCCCTTGTTGTTGCGTGGATGGCCCTTGCTATAACAAAGGTTGTCCTTGTTGCTGTAGAGGTTGTCTTTGTTGTTGCAAGGGTACTTGAACAATGCCCGGAAAATTTCTGAACTAAATCTGGCCATAGCCACCCTAGAAAGTGGATGAGCCAGACTGAACGTACTGCCCAGACTGAAGGACGTAAGACAGATTAACCATTCCTTGAGAACCATATGGTACGTAAGGAGTTTGGTATTGAACCTGAGCCTCATAAGGTTGTTGATACTGTAAATTGCTTGACCTAGACAAACCAATGGGATTTTGAACCTGTTGGTACTAGACATTGCTCGATCCAGTATGACCAGTAGGGTTTTGAATAACGCCAGAAGAAGGTTGGTTCATACCAAGCATGTGAGTCTGTGAGCTACTCACATTGGTGGCACCTAAAACCATATAAACATTCATATTCTACCCCCAAGGAATGGCACAGCTTGGCCACTAACCGGAGGGATTGAGGAACTAACAGAGACCGTCGGTTGAACCAGATGGGTAATTGGGACAGATGATACAAGAGGGTTCAGAACGGTGGGTTGCACTGGGACTGAGGTAACAGCCTGTTGGGAGGTCAAGTTCGCAATGAACGGACCTGTAGTAGGTATGGTACCAAATGCCCAAACAAGGTTATGGTAAAGTGATGAGGCACTAAGTGTACCAGAAACCAATTGTGCCAAGGATACATAATTAGGTGGCAATTACCGATACACATTGATGGGAATGCTCCCTATATAGGGGAAACCTTCAACAGGAAAAGGATGTTCTTCCTCCTCGACAGTGTGTTGAGTAGAAACTTTTGACTCATCTGGAGAGGTGACTGGAGCATCGCCTTCAAGTTCCATATCTAGGAACAAATGATGGTGAACGACCGAAGAGGTATGAGGGGATAATTCCAAAGGAACGCCCATTGTTTGTACAGACTGTACGGACGTTGCGGTGATATCACAACGAGGTCGAACAAAGGATTCATAAGATAGATAACCAGTCTAATCTGACCATCAATGGTCGGCGAATTCTCGGGAGTTTGAACGGTATTTTCTAGAGATTCTGGGCCAAAATCAGAAGGTGACCCAGTATTTGAAGTAGGTGGAGGATGAGATGACAAAGGTTGAATGCTCAGAATAATTCCAAGTTCAACACCTTTGTCCTTGAGTGACTATGGTAATTCAGGAAACGACTCCTTAGGCAATCTTTCAGACAGAGGAGAGGAAGAGGAACTAGGTGAACCAGATGGTTTAGCCACGACGACCTTGCCTTAGTTAACAGGAAAAGAGAGAGATAAACTTCAAGGGTTTAAAAAATTCTTTAAGGGAAACTCTTAATTTGGTATAGAAAGACTAACAGGATGTTATAAGATAGTGGGAAATCAATTTATTAAGACACATAAATAGACTGGTGCTTTTCATGTTTTAAGAGTCGGGAAAGAAACAAAGCTGACTCTATCACTTTCAATTGGAAATGAGCTCGAAAGGACAAGCGCTCGAATGATCTTTTAAGTTTAATGAGTCAAAAAGATCAAATGACTGCTCTGGATGGTCTAGGTAAAAAGGAGTACCAAGCAACTGTGAACCGCAAAATACCTCTCGCGAACCGAGAAGTATGGGCAGGTAATCTCCACGAATGCTATGCTCAGTATATCATGTTTGCAAGATGACCGGCTCGACTTCCTATGGATAAAGGACTACAGCCAAGAGTGGTCTCCCGTTATATACTCGAGGGTATGGGGAGCACAAATTTGTACTAGAGTTGTTTAGTGTTGAAGCTAATGACAGCTGCTAGGTTTAAAGATGTCAGAACACATCTCTAGCCTAGGCCTTCTAGATGTGATCGTTATATTTCAAATGCACCTTAAGTTAATTGAGTTTGTTTTAAAGTTTATCTTGAGTTATGTCTCAGTTTTCAAGCCTTAGCGATGTGACTCAAAAAACCCTAAATGCAACTAAATGAGACAAGACCCTTTCAATTCGATGAATTGTCTACACTAGAGAGGGTAGAAAACACACAATCAAATGCAAACAACCAAGCAACTGAAAGCAAAATTATTTTTCACTACTTCACTTTTTGAGAAAATAAACTAATGAAAAATACATTCCATTTCCTAATTTTCGGACAAGTAAATTTCTAACAGTCCTTTCAAAAGCAAAGAGAGTTCTTTTTCTTTTCAAATGCCAATGCAATCCTAGTCTTCAACGATGCTAAATACCGTAGCATGCTGATGTAGCAAACTAGAATTTTATACTTTTCATGAAATGACGAAATGAATTTTTCGCATACAACACTTCAATGAAAAAGTTTCAAAGACAATTAGCTCTTCAAGCAAATCAAAACACGAAAATAGAATCTCTTTCAGACTAATGAAACACCGACTTTACTAAAAACAAGACAAGCAATGTGATCTATGCCAGAAAAGAAACGTTTAGACAAGCAAACGAAAACTTTTCAAACTTGTGTAATGGGGGTTAAAGCCGTAGCAGGACTACAAACGAAATGCAAGGAGTAAATGCACAAACAACTCGACTCACTGAGTTCACAATCAGCTGAATGGATGACAATCTAGATGGCCTAGTGCCACTAACCATCCAATGACCTAAGAAATCAATTGGAAATATGACAAATCAACAAGCGAACAAACCAAATGAAAATCAACTTTTTAGTCATGGAGAAAATGGTCTAAAAGGCTTACAGGGTCGAAATCATGAGAGAAAAACACACTAGCCAAGATTTGGGACAAACCCTAATCTTCACATACAGGCATCGGTGTGATTGCCTAAGTGAAAACAAGTGCCAGAAGGGGGTCAGCGCGACTGCCTAACTGAAAACAAGCGCCAGAAGGGGTCAGCGTGACTGTTTTCAACATATTTCACTGATCGGCGCGACTGTCAGTGAATTAAGCACGCTGAGCGAGGAAGCCAAGAAAAAAATTAAAAATAAAATTAGGACCGGATTTTCTACTATGAATTTCAAACTCAGACTAGTAAGCAAAGGAAAACAAACATCACGAAAGGGAAAAAGTGGAACTAGAAAAGTTCACACAAAACCATGAAATCCCAAGCAAACAAACAGAAGGATTGGGTCCCCAGTGGAGTCGCCAATTTGTGGTGAAGTAAAATTATGAGTGTAAACACAAACAATTCCTCTAGCCCGATAATGGGTCTAGCCACAACCGATACATTCTATGGAAGATTTACTTAGGTTATAACCAAATAAGAGGGCTTACCACTTAGTACGCTTATCCCGTTTGATGATAACCTTGCTTGCTCGCTCCAGCTATCTCTCGTTTCCTTCTTCAAACACCTAAAACAAGTAAACAACAGCAAACAACAACCGTGAAATAGACAAATTATAATTCAACCTACTTAACAAGTCAAGAAACATTAAACCATAAACATGTAAGATGACACATTATGTAGGAAATCAATCGATAGTTGCATATATATTGAATCAAGAACAGATTACAACCATTGCCTTGACGTTGTCGTTCTCCTCCGACAAAACCAGGTCCCCACACACTTCCGTTAGCATTCCATGATGGCCTCGACAATGATAGTTTTAAGGCTCTTCCCTTTAGAGTTCACACTAAACCAAATTCACACTTCTCCCTCACACAACTATGAATAGCTTGTTGTTTACTCCAAACTTAATTAGCACTAGCACACCAACATTAACACTAGCTTGTGCTTATGAAAAAGGGAGATTTATATAACATTAATGGATAGGAGATGGATCCTCTTCTCATGGGAGAAGGTATTATCTCTCGAGGTAGTTCCATCCTTATAGGGGAAAGGATCCCAAACTGACATCCTAGACCCCATCCGGCCAAACCATTTACTAGACTTTCATTACGAAGCTTCTAGAGCTGGAAGCTTGAGCTCCTTATTTAAAAAACTTTCCATAAGAGGATTAGTGAGACTGGAACAAAGCTCAGTCACTCCGGTCGATGCTAGGGACAGTGTAAATCCCTACATGTCAACGTGAGGAGGACAAGGGTCATTAGTGTCAGTCTTGTAAACTGGGAAAAACATAAGAGTTTGGGGAATTGACCAAATTGTTGCATGTTTAAAATTATCGGTTACCCCCATAATCCAATCAATGGTTTTTAACCATGTGTTGATGCCTCAAAATTTGTTGTACCAACATGGGGGAAAACCACCCATTCTGGACCTTAAAGCAACTCCTTTTCCATTTGGGATAGTGGATCCGAATGGTTAAATTAGGTCCAGTTACCTTTTCCCAATCACTATCAGCTTTAAATATGTCTTTAATTGCTAATAGCTAGGGACATCAAATCAATTCTTCTAGCTGATCAAGTAAGAAGAATGACCCTTAAGTTGTTTTTTGTGGAACAACCAAACCAATATGAAGCTTTGCCTCGAAGGAAGGACTTCTAAGATAACACATGTATGATTTAACTAGTATGCAATTAATCCATCCTATCTTGATTGAAGGAAAGAAGAATCCTTCTCCCAATCAAGAGTTGATTTATTAAAAGAAAAAATTAAGGAATTGAAGTAAAAATGAAGGGATTAGATCAAGGAGATAGCTCTCGACATCTGACTCCTTGTTAATCTAAATACTAACAATCAAGTACTTAGTAAATAGTTACATAAGTGTTTGATAGAAGTATATTCAATCCCTAAGGTATATGCATACAAAAACTATTTATTTCCCAGATTTACTTGTTATTTGAATGTGATCTAAAATGGTTGTCTTTATTACATGGTAATAAAAATTAATCATATACTAAAAGAAATGAAAACTTTTAAGTTGATTCTTTTGATTAAATAATTAATTAAAACCATTGTTAAAGCGTCTATCGCCATCCAAATAAAATAACAATTTGCTGCTAGATGTATTAAAAAATTACAACACTGACATATTCAGAAATGAGATGATGTTGAACTGTGATAATAATATACATATAACAGACAAATTGGAAGATGGAATGACTACAAATTATACAAAACAAAACATTAAAACATTGATAAAAATACTTAATGTATCATGCTCCTTTTGTAAAATACACACTCTGGTCCTTTTCCTTTATTCCAAAGCTTCCCAAAAGTAACAAAATGCAACTCTCTGGAGTCTCTTTAAACAAAAAAATAAGAACCTCGATCCAATCATTTTATTAAGGTAAGCTTTTGAAAATATAGAAATGTAATCTCCACTCAATTTTCTTCATAAAATTCAAGACCTCATCCAGAATCTGAGTAATAAAGCCTTGGGGCTTATAACTTTACAAGTTAAAATTTATCTAAATTTCAACATAAGAAATAATGTTTACTTGATTATCTTCTTTTTCTTTTGTTAAGAAATTTATATAAACAATCTTGTGGAGTTTTCATTTTTAGATTTGGTTTTGGTGATTTTACCATCATGCTTGTGAACGGTCATATCTTGAGAAAATTATGTTATCATATCACATTTACATTTTCTTTTAGAAAAGAATGTTAATAACATACCTTTGGCTTTTCACAAACATCTCTTGAAACCATTTTATGATTTTTTCTATTTGAAAGTAGAAATGTTTAAGGAAGTGGTTACAAAAATAAAAATAAAAAATTAGATAAAAATTATATAACTCTGTAATTCTTTCCATTAAGTTGTGAAATATTTTAAACCTCAAAAAATTATAAAGTCATTTTTACTCTATTATCAGTTAAGAAAGGTTATCTTTAAAAAGTAAAGATGATCTTATGACTAAGCATATTCAACTCTAATTGTCATCCAAAACTCTTAAGGAGTCAATGATTCTCCCCATCCATTAAAACGTAATTTTTAGAGTGTATAATAGATCTAAAAGATAAGAGGTCTCATCACGAGCTTGCTTACCATGATCATAGGGAAATAATAAAACTAACATTACCAATACTGAACACCAAATCAGGGTAATGGCTTATGATTGTTTCAATTATAAGACAAGGGGTCTCATCACAAGCCGGCTTGTTCAGTTTAATTACTGCCAGTGAATGGCATTGTCACTATCTAACCACCAAACCAGGACAATGGCTTTTAGGTACTAGTTTAAAAAAGAAAAATAAGAAAATGAATTTATCTCTAACTACTGTGCTCTTAAATGGATGGGATATTGAATCATTGGTGGCTAAAAGATAACCCTGTCGAAGCTATAAACGTTTGCTCGCAACAATGGCTCTATCTGTGACAAATGAGTACATCAAAACTAAGTTGTAAAAGGCCCCCTACTTTATCTTTATAAACAATTAATCACTGACATGGATAAATAGGTATTTTCATCTATGAAAGGTCTTTAAGAGATTGTAATTTAATGAGTTTTTTATGATCAGAGTAATTTTATTTATCTAAATGTTTAAAAAAATAGTTTCCTCTTCCCCGGATGCGGGTGATAGGACGAGTGGCAGTGAGGAGCCACATGACAACCATGTGCTACCTCGTGCTTAGGATGAGCATTCAATACGTTTCTCGCCGCCATGGAATATATGTACAGATCGAGCGGCATGTATTCAATGCAAAGTCCGGTTTACTAGTGCGATTGAAAATCGCAGTTATGGCGAACAGGTTTCGAGGGATTGCTGGAATTGTTAAAAAGGGAGATGGATTGGGTCACGACGTTCAGGTTGCTCTGTGCGGTTTTACCTTCCAGGCTACAGCTCTTGCTGTTAACGCCTGCGTCTACATCGTTGAAGGTTGTCTCAAGCCCGAAAATTCTATTGGTTGTTGTCTGTGTTCGGTTGGGTGGCGTCTCAAGTCTGTGGGGTGTTGTTTCAACTCTGTTGGGTGTTGTTCCTCGCTGGGAAAATCCTCCGTCTCAGCATTTCTACACGCCCCCAGTGCTCCTGCAAAGATGGTCAGACGTAGGGGTTCTGCTCGGGGAGGGCCGTCTCGTCCTCCAGCCACAAGGCCCCGCCTTCACTGTTGTCGTTGTCACTGACATGGAAGGGCTAAATCCAACCCCATCCAGGCTAGCCAATTCATGGACGCGAGCAGCCCAAATTCTGATCCGGCTCCTTCACCTGCATTCGGATCCGCCATCTTCACCTTCGGCAGCTCGATGGACAAACCCCGCATTAATGCACATGTCTCGGTTCTATTCCTCGAGGAACCTCAGGACGGTGAAGGAGGTTCGCGCAGTGTGGAGAAGCTCCCAGGTGGAAGCTCGGACGATGACGAGAAGAAACCAGTGGGGGCGCCTGGGCAAGATCCTCAAAGCCCTCAAGCTCAGAAGGCATCGACGTCCAAGGAGGACACTGAGGATGATTGGGACTCCTTACGAGAGAAGTATGGATGGTGCAGGGTGGTTGAGGAGAAGCCGGAGGAATAGCCTTCCACTGGTTCACACTCTCTTCATCCAATTCTGTCCAGGTTCTGTTTTGGTTAATGGTTATGTCTTATGTTTTTTCTGGTTCAAGTCCATGTCTATGTCTGCTCCTGCTAAGTTTGTATGGCCTGTCAGGGAATTCGTTGAAAGTCTTATGAGGTCCCTGCGTGGGAAGTATTGTTTTGCTCCTATGCCCCTGTGTGGGACATTTCTGTTTGGTCTGTTTCCTTTGTCGTGTTATAATGGCTCTGTATGGGTAGTTCAGTCTAGTCGCGATGCCCCTGCGAGGGCTGGTTTTGTTTTGCGAAAGCCTGGTCCAAAGAGCCATAGTTGGCCTTGGGCATACTGACTCTGTGTATGTAATGTTTTCTTGTATATAATACAATAGCATAGATTTACCGAGAAAAAAAAAAAAAAAAAAAAAAAAAAAAAAAAAAAAAAAAAAAAAATTAGTTTCCTCTCTAAATTATTTTTTTCTGAATTTTTGAAAATTTCAAATTATGCATTTAATCAAGAGTTAACTTGTTTTTTCCAGTGAATCGCCAATTTGTTGATTGTTCAACAACCCGCCAAGTTTTTATATAAAATTTCCCATTGAAATTAATTATAAAAAAATAGGGACCCTTTTTAAGTCAAAAAAACACACACGACACACACACAAAAACCATTTGAGAATTTTTCATAAAATAATAATAATATTATTATAATAATTATATATATATATTATAATATAATATATATAATAATATAAATAATAATAATAATAATAAAAAGCGTTTTTAGTTTTAAAAAAAACCAAATTTGATTTTATTTCAATAAAAATAAAAATCCAAAATAGCCCCCGAGACCAAAACTCATACTTAGTCTTTTAAACCCTAACTATTTAACATGGGTCATTTAATATCAAAATAATAATAATAATAATAATAAACGAAGTTATTTGAGTTTAAATTAAAATTAAAATAATCGAAGTTTTATCCAAGCTTAGGCTTATCTAAAATCTCACTCCCTGCATCGCAACATATCATGGTTAAATGCCCCTGTGTTGGCTCATTGCGATTGCGATATTCAAGGTCGGACCCGATGAGATCGTAAACCCCACTTTATAAATAGTCGTGTCCATCACATCACATAAACTGCAAGCTTGATCCCATATTCCTCCGCCTTTGTGATTGCGATTTGTGATCTCGCCCGAACCCAATAGGAATATCAACGATAATACATAAAACATTGCATCCATCATCTGCGGGCTTGAGTCCAAACCCCTCTGCACCGCTGATTGCAATATCTGATGGAAGCCCCGACAACATCCTTTCCTCTACCACATCACCCACAACGTCATCCTCCATGTCAGATGCCACGTCATCCGTCACATCATTTTTTATATGCCCCGTCAACTTCTACGTTACCCTCCACGTCACTTGCCACATCACCCTCCATGTCATCCTCCACATCGATGTATCACATCACCATTATGTCACTGCTACGTCACCCTCGGGCCATCACAATCGCAAATCCCATAGCCCAATTTCATAGCCTTTCCCTTTTGCGATTGTGATTGACCCGAATCAACGAGGTCATTACCATTAATTCATAAAATCCCCACATCCATGGTTATTGCAATTCTATTAGCCATTTCATTCATTCCAAAAGGCCCCTATTAACTGTGAATGTAATATTCCCGAGTATTACGATTGCGATCAAGACGTAAATTGCAATGTGATCAGTCTTATCCCCGACCTTCCCTGATTGCAATATCTCAATCACGAAATTCATGGGCCTCACTCCATTTTTGCCCCCATCCATTCCGATTGCAGTTTTTCTATCCTCCATTTTAATAGGGATACTCCTGGATTAATTGCAATTGCAATATAGCTCAATCCCACTCCAATTGATTACGATTATGTTGAACTTTGTCCCCGATTAAAATGTGATTGTGATTTGATTTCGTTATTGAATTGAAACGCCCACCTTTTTTTATTTTAATTGTAAATCCCCTATTGTAAGTGATTGTGATTTAATTAAATAACCTGCATATTTTCATTGGTCTTATATTTTATGAAAACACAGTCTCGATTCACGATGTACTTACCCATGGCTTATCCTTCCAGGTATACACAGAGCTTAACAGTGAGGAGGAGATAGCTATGTAGAGGAAAAGGTAGATTTGTTCCTTAGAATATGTAGAAAGTGAGGATATTTAGATCAAAAGTCAAAGATAATAAGCCAGAAATGGCAAACTGTTTTTATTTTTCATGATTCAAGGCACTTTATTTAATTTTTCAGCGTTATGCGCAGACCTGCTATTTTTAAACAATTTATATTATTATTTAAGCAGACATGATGGATCGATTCAGGAGGTCTAAAATCTGAGTAAGAAAGCCTTGGGGGCTTGCATTTTTGTATCTCCAAGTCAGTCCTAATACACTGGGCCAAGTCCTGAATTTTACGAAGAAAGTTGAGTGAAGATTACATTTATGTATTTTAAAAATCTCATCTTAATAAAATGATTGGATCGAGGTTTTTATTTTTTTGTTTAAAGAGGTTTCAAAGAGTCGCATTTTTGTACTTTTGGGAAGCTTTGGAGGATTTCCCCCATTGGCGTCAGTGATACACTGTGGAACAGCGCCAATGGAAAAAGGGCTATTTTTATGGGTATTTTGCAGAAGGTGTCTTCAGGGCATATGAAGTACATACTCAAGGGGATACAATGCAGGTGTTTTCAGGTTATGTCACTTCTCACAAGTCTCGGAATAAGTCCTCCAAGGTGCAGGAAAAGGGGTAACAGGGACGGTGACAAATTACTGTGTAATAGATGCCCCCTAAAGCACGAGGCCCGAGAGAGAGAGGGGTGAAATGCTTTACAAGAACATGCTCAACTGAAAACACAACTGCTAGAGAACCTGCACGAAGTAAAACTGACATCTCAAGTACATGATGTATGTGGTATGGGCGCAGCCATCCATAGCAGAGTACATACAAATCTGGATCCAAGGTATGGACGCAGCCATCCAGTAAGGATCGATAAATAGACTCACGCATGGTCGCAGCCATCCAATGAATGAGTCATGTAATGACCATAATAATCCACAAAATCGCAACCTGGATCCCAACAAACAAAATACAGGGTCTTGCACTCCATCTCAACCCGAACAAAGTACAAGTTCAAGCATGCGAATATGGGAGTCAAAGTCGAACATGCAAGAACATCGTCTGAGTACCCGTCAATGATGAAAATTGTTAACAGACGCGAGAGGTACCACCAATAATGAAAATGGTCCTCAAGGTACGATAGGTACAATCTACGGCGTGTGAATCAGTGAGCCGGCGTCGAACACCGGTAGAATCATTCGATCGAAGGCCAATGATGAAAACCTCGCGTCGAACACGAAGAACCTACCATTGAGGCATGCAGGCTCCAAGGCACCTAAAGGGAGTCTCTAGGTCAACTTCCTGGATAATGAGCTGAAGTC
>APFE030134789.1:74866-162686 GCA_000404065.3 Pinus taeda
AACCCTCATAAGAGAATCTTTAAGGAATCTTTGAGATTCCGGGTAAGCCCAAATTTGACCAAGACAAAAAGGGGTCATGTTTATACTCAGATTTCACTATCTTTCGCAAGGAACATGGTGGTGCATGTTGTTTCTTCATTTGAGTAGTCGATTTTCAAGACATCCTTAGACTTGGAGGTATAAGGTGTATTTTGCGATGTGTTCATTTGATTTTTATTGAGATGATGATTTGAATTTGAGATCCATGTATGCCACTTTGTTGGAGGATCATTGTATGCCACTTTATGTGAGAGATTTTTATTTATTCATGTGGAAGGAGAGATTTTATGAGTGAGAGTTCTTAAAGAAAAACATCCCCTGGGAGAGACATGCCACTCTAGTTAAGGGGGGTCATCCTTGTATTGGCAAAGATTGTATCATGTACTCATCATCTTGCAACAATTAATGAAGCGACCTCCCCACTCCTGACACTGTGCCCAGAGACGTAATCCACACTAGACGAACTCCATTATCATATCGTGTGTGTATTTTTTCCTTGTTTCATGTTGATGGTTTGCTAAAGTTTTTTAGAATATGCATTGCTCATGATTTCACAAGCAAATGTAAGTGTCGGAAAAAGGTCCTATATAAGGGGGGTTTTTCTTTGAAATCACTCACGAAAATTTCCTGGGTCAAGTGGTATTAGAGCGGTCTAAATTTTTTTCCAAGTTTTGTGAATTAAGCGTGCAACAAGAAGGGAAATGGAGAAGAACCATGATCTATACAAGGCCTTCTACATGATGGAAAACATGGTAAATATATTGTTTATAGACTATGAGGATAAAATGGAAAAGGAGGAAAAGGAGAAAGATAGAGCAGAGGACGATGCTCCATCTCCATCTTCAGGTGAATGTTCTTCTTCTTCATCTTCTTCTCATCATTCAAATGAAGAGATAAAAGAGATACTTCAAGTGGAGAACGTTGAATTAAGGAACTTCTACAAGAAGTCGAAGAGGAGAAGCAGAGATTGCAGCTTCAATTACAAGCCATGGAAGAGCCTTGGAAAAGTTGAAGTGCAACGAAGGCTTAGCGAAGCCATCATCACCATTTTAGAATCAACATCTAAGGTAAACAATGTTGATAGTTCTTCAGTTTCATTTTCACATGATTTTATTTCTGTTGGAACCATTGAGGTACCCATTTCAGGAGCCGGCATGAGTCTCCTTACCAAGATGAGGTATAAAGGAGGAGGACTTGGTGTTAATGGCCAAGGAATGACTCAGCCATTGGATGTTGTACAAAGGCCTTGATTTGTAGGATTGGGGTACATTGAAGGAGAATGTTCGAAGGCAGCAGAAGCTTCAAATTCATTGTCAAATCCATCAAGGAAAGAGGATGTTGAAAACACATCACGATCTTCCCGTGTCTATGAGCATTGCAGAGGAAGAACTAAGGCACGTTCTTCTTGCCTAACTCGCACCAGAGACAACCAAGCAAGGTATAAAAGGTCTCAATATTATAATGTTCCTTTTGAATACAAGCATATTGATAATGATGAACAAAATTTGTGCCATATAAAACCATGTATTTTTTTCTTTTTAACAAGGTCAGTTACTTATGTATTATAAAAACTTCATGGAGCAAGTCCTTTTACATATGAGAGGTAAAACAGAGAGGAAAGGATCCAAAATGGGTACGCAGGCCCTTGATCCTTGTTGGTGAACTTGCGGAGAACAGTTTGAAAGAGATAACGGCTATATTGCCGGACAAAAGATCCTACTAACAGACAAAATTTACAATGCATATATCCTGAGGCTACTGCTGATTGACAGAGCCATCGGGCTGAGGTTCCTTTCTTGCACTGGCTCTTGTCGAGGCTTCTGCTTGCATGCTCTGAGTTATTGTTTTGATGTGAGCAATTGCTTCCTCCATATGGTTGCATTTTTCCTTGAGGCCCTCTATCTCTGCTTTCTGCTTCTCCAATTTTTTTCTTTTTGATCTGCTGTCAGCTTGGAATTCCTCCTTAAGTTCATTGAAGTGTTTTACAAACCTTGCTATCATGAAGCAGTGGGCTTTGCACAAGGTGCATTTGCTGTTGGTGATGACTCGCTCCAAGGGATTCTAAGCTAGGTCGCGATCTTCCTGATGGTTAGCCATTTCAGGATCTTGCTTGTTTGAGGCGTTGTGAAACTGCTGCTGAGGGAAGAAACTGGGAGAGCAAAGGACAGAGGGGAAAAGGGAATAAGAAAGAGGGGAGAGCTGAGCGAGTACGCTGCTCGGAGGAGGGACAGAGACTGAAGAGAGGGATAATAGGAAAGGGGGAGGGAATAGAATACTGTGAGCTGCCTGGGAGAGGGAGTAGACTGTAGTAAATGTGCGCTGAGGCAGATGGACAAAATACTGGTTAGTATTTAAAAAAAACCATAACTTGGAAATACCAAAGATTACCACTAAAGAGGGAGGGCAGCCTCCAATCCCAAACGATCGAGAGGCAGCCTCTGCTGCTCTGGAGGAAGACTGTAGAGGAACGATCCTTTGCGTTGTTCGACCTGTCCGAAGAGAAAGGAGCTCTGCTGATTTTAAAGAGGGGAGAGGTGCTTATCAGGAGGTTTAGGCGAAGGAGGCGGAGGGATTTGGATGATCTAAAGGTCAGGTCGAAGATTTTTTTACAGGCAGAGAAGATTTCGATGTGATATCTGCCTAACTGCTGCATGAGAATGGCGGTGAGGATCAGGTGATGCATGAGCTCGTACCTGGTTGGGTTGGCAGTGGGAGCATTGCTTGCATGCTTCAAGATGTTGAGGGGATCGATGGCGCAGGAGGTGAGAACTGCCAGCGGATTGGGGAGCTTAAGGATGGGCGCAGGAAGATGGGCATGATTGCTAAGGTGACCCGAGTTCTAGGAGTTTGGATTGTAGTAGAGCAGGCTATGGGATTGGCTTGTCATATGTATTTTCATTCACTCTGACTTGTCCAGTTGGCATAACAATCCGCTTCCGAATTGTTTGCTCTCATGACATGTTTGAAGGTGGCACCCCCTATGTTGCTGGTGTTATCCATGATCCGAAGCTTGAGGTTGCTGAGAGCTGTTTGCTTGAATTTGCCCCCTGTTGCCATGGCTGCGATTAAAATAGCCGAGTCTCCCAGGATGATTGGGCTTTGTATGCTCATTCTCTTCAGGATGGTTGTGCCTAGTAGAAGGTTGTAAGCCTTAGCCTTGTTGTTGGACATTTTACCCAAGCCCCATTCATATGTAATTAGGACTTTGCCATGTTGATCCCTTATGACTCCCCCTGGCCCAGCTTTCCCCGGATTATTTTTAGAGGCTCCGTCGAACTGGAGGGTAGGTCGCTTTTGATCTAGAATCCATTGGTTTACCTCCTCCTTGGTGCCTCTGAGCTTCCGATTGTTCATTCGCTTGTCTGCTTTGGAAAGGGGGTGTTTGCTTTTGTCAAAGCTGAGACAGAATTTGTTAAACCATTTGGTCTCAGTTTTGTGCCAACTAGTTTGGTCTGGTTGGGACACACAGTTGGCACTTATAAACTCAAAGATGAGAGCTGTGGTTTTTTCCAAGGTGCGGGCTAGATTGGGCTTCTGATTTTTGAAGATGTAGTTATTTCGGGCAAGCCAAATTTGCCAGCTGAGAGTAGAGGGGATGCATTTCCACAGACGGATAATGGGAATCTTATTTTTCTTTAGGTAAGGGTAGCATTTCTCCCATTTTTTTGTAAAGAGGTAAGCTGGTCAAAGGTCTCTCCTATACTTAGGGGACTAATGATGTGCTTCCAACAACTTTGGGCAAAGGGGCATTCAAAGAAGAGGTGATGGCTACTTTCCTCCTCAGCTCGACAAAAATAGCAAATTGAGGGGCCAAGAATGCCTCTTTTTTTGAGGTTCTCAGCAGTGAGGATCTTACCTTTGAGAAGTGTCCAATTAAAAAACTTGATCTTTGGCAGGCATTCCGATTTCCAAACTACTTTGTATAGGTTCCATTTGTTTGTAGTAGTGGTGTCCTGTAGGAGCTTGTATCCTTCTTTGATTGTGAATTTACCTCCATTGGGGTCCCAGACGTACCTGTCCTCTACCATTTTGTTTGTGGGAGCCGATACTGATAGGGATATCTTAAGCTCAGTCCATAGATCCCTGAGATCGTTTGGGGGGGAGAGGCCCTTCCAATCATACCATCTGTTGTGATCCCAAAGGGAGATGTCGTATAAAGAGTTCAAGTTTTTTGCTTCCATCCATGTTTGGAGGGGTCTGAGGTTTTGAATTAGGTTCCTTGGCTTTGCTCCCATGATTTTGTCCGACCAAATGTTTATCTCCTTTCCGTTGCCCGACACTTTTGAAATATGGTTTCTAAATTGAGGGAGAACTTTTTTGATGAGCTTCCAAATAGGAGTGCACGGTCTTTCCACAATTGTTTCAGAGAGAACATTGGAATTCATGCCATTGAGATACTTCCTTTTGATAACCTCTACCCACCAAGAGCCTTTCCCTATGAGCATTCTCCATATTAGTTTGAATCCCATAGCTTTATTGGAGAGGCTTGGGATTTTAATACCTAGGCCTCCTTTTTCGAATGGGAGAATGACTTGATCCCATTTGACGAGGCTGAATTTTTTTGAGTCTTGTCTCCCTCCCTGCCATAGGAAGCTTCGTATAATTATTTCCATATGTTTATGGGTGCTTGCAGTGGCTAAGGTTACAGCATACTGATAAATGGGGAGGGCGGAGAGAATAGCCTTGATGAGGGTAGTTCTGCCTGCCAAATTGAGCCAAGACATCCCCCAGCTTTGAAGCTTTCCTCTCATTTTTTCTATGTGCTTTACCCAAATTTCTGACTTGACTGTTTCTTTTGCTAGGGGCAGACCCAAGTAAGAGAAATAGTTCCAATTTCTTTGCACCGGTGTGTCCAAGATCGTGAGATTCTTTGCATGATTTGCAAGGATACATTCCAAGTGTATATCTTGCATTTTTTGTTGTTTAGCTTTCCTCCTGATGCTGTTAGAAAAGTGTCCAAAGTTTTCTTGAATCTTTTTACCATCAAGCTTGAAGCTCCCCCTATTAGAAGAGTATCATCCGCAAAAAGTGAATGATTGATTTCTTTGATTCCTCTTTCTATACTGATTCCTGTAATCTCTTTTTACTTGCAGAGTTTTTCCAGATGGATGCTCAGAGTTTCCGCCATTATAATGTATAAGAAGGGAGAGAGAGGGCAGCCTTGCCTCAGACCCCTTGAACTTCTGAAGTAGTTGCTCGGCCTGCCATTAATCAGAGGAGCTGTCTAGGGATGAGTGGTACACTCCATGATGATGCTGATAAAGTTGTTGGAGATCCCAAATTTTCTAAGGACTTCTCTCAAGAAGTGATGGTTGAACCTGTCAAAGGAATTTGCCATATCTAATTTGATGATCATGCCTCTTTCCTTCCTGTTGATGCTGTTGGGGATTGCTTCTTGAATCAAGATGACATTGTCCGTGATTTGTCTACGGGGAACAAAACTGCCTTGGTTCTCTGAGATGAGGTGGGGGAGGAGTTTTTTGAGTCTGTTGGCTAGGATTTTGGTGACTATCTTGTAAGAGACATTGCACAAAGAGATAGGTCAGAAGCGATCAAAAGAGAGGGGGTTGAGGTCCTTGGGGATGAGGGCAAGGTGAGAGGATTCTGTGTTGTCTCCCATCTTGTGTCTTTGGAAGACATTTTTCACCATCCTTATATAGTCTTTTTTTATAGTGTCCCAGTGGTTTCTGTAGAAGGCCACAGTGAACCCATCGGGACCCGGAGCCTTGTCTTGCTGCATGCTGAAAGCCGCCAACTTAATTTCCTCTTCTGAGACCTCCTGGTCCAGTTCTTTGTTTTTCCAATCAGTTATTTTCTTCTCGATTGGCCTTAGAAAATCCATGTTGTCCAGAGTCTGAGGGTCTGCTGATAATAAGGATTTAAAATGTCTATAGGCTGCCTCTTTGATTTCTTCTTGATCACTGGTCTCTTTCCCCTCTAACAAGATTCTGTCAATTTGATTTCCAGCGCGTCGGAGCTTTAGACTGTTGTGGAAGAATGAAGTATTTTTGTCTCCAGCCCTGAGCCAGAGACACCTTGATTTCTGTCGTTGTTCTTCTTCCTCCATTCTGTTTTGCCTGTATAATTCCCTGTACATTTCGTTTTCTTTGGTTTGGTCCTCCTCTGTGTATTGTATGTTCTCTTTTTCTTGATTCCATTGTTCTAGTTGTTTATGGAGATCAATTCGTTTTTTGTTTTCCACTGCTGCATTGTCTCTTGCCCACTGCTTGATAACTGTTCTGAGAGACTTTAGTTTGGTTTCCCATGTATAGTGGGGAGAACCAACGACTTCCTTTGCCCACTGTTCTTGGAAAAGTTTTCGAAATTCTTCTTTGTAGTCCCGGGCTTTATTATATTTGAAGGGGAGAGGTCCCAAATTTCTTCCCTTGTCCAGAGACAAAACCACGGGCTTATGGTCTGAGGCAGAGGCTTGAATGATTTTGCTTTTGATTGAGGGAAAGCTTGCTACTATTCTTTCATGAACAAGAATTCTGTCTAACCTCTCTTTAATGTTGTTGTTGCCAGTTCTTTTGTTACTCCATGTATACTTCCCGTTTTGAGGAGGGATATCAATTAGGTTGTGGGCCTGGACTAGAGTTTCCAGAGAGTCTCTTGAGGGGTCTGCGTAGAAGTTCCCTCCTAGTTTTTCATCAGCGTTCCTTATTAAATTCAGATCTCCTCCCAAGAAAATGTTCATGTCTTGAGCTAATTGGAGATTAGAGGTTATTGAGTCCCAGTATATTGCTTTGTCCCTGTAGTGGTTTGGGGCGTAGATGTTGTAGATTGTGTATTTTTCTTTTGAGACTTTGTTTTGAATGCCTGTTCTTACCCACCAATTGTAGGAATTTTGGTTTATAAGGTCCCATTTATTCGTGTTCCATATAGTTCCTATGCTTCCTGATGCGCCTACTGCGCTTATTGCTATACCTGTGTAGTTTTTGCTTCTTTTGATGTGGTTTTGGAAGTCTTGATCGGATATTTTGGTCTCCTGGATGAGGAGGAGGTCTGGCTGCTCCTGTTTGATTAGATCCCGGACTGTGTTTATTTTTAGGGAGGAACCTATCCCCCTACAATTCCAAGAGACCAGAATCATCATTTACCATTTTTTGTGTGAGTCCCGCTCTTCTCTTTCATCTTTTCCCCACTTCCTTTTGGCTTGTCTAGATATGTGTCCATTGGTTGCTGAGTTCCAGTGGCCATTTCTTTCGCTGCATTTTCATCCCTGATTTCTTTGTTTGACTTCCTGCCTGCTTTTCTAGGAGGGTCAAAATTGACATTATTCTCTTTCATTTTGTTTCTGGTTAGTATTCGATCCACAGTTGGAGGAGGGGAGGGTTGAGGTTGAGAGAGGGAGGAGATGATTGCAAGTGCAGAGCCTCAGGGAGATGAGGGAGGAGACATGGGATCTTCGACTGACAGAGATTCAAAGGGGTTGGAGGATGAGGGGAATGGGGGTGTTGAACTAGAAGGGTGGATAGGAACATAAGGGTTTTCCAGGAGGGCCTTGGAGCTTGGGCCGAGAGAGGGATTAGATTTTTTCTTTTTAACTTGTTCCCATGAGCCTTCAGAGTTTTCAACATTTCCATCAGATTCATTTGTTTTTAACTTGCTACATCTATTTGCAAAATGCCCATATTCGTGACATGCCTTGCACTTGAAGGGTAGCTGCTCGTAATCTACCTGTTGGATGTGTGTCCATTGGTCCACCTTGATCTTGATAGCTTCCGGCAGGTCTTTCCCAAGATCTACTTCGACGCATATCCTCGCACAAGCATGCATGTTCTCCTTTGGTTCAGATCTGTCTATGTATTTGCCAACAGCGTTCCCAATGGCCTTGACTGATTCATCTCCCCAACAGTGGAGCGGCAGATGAGGAAGATGGACCCAAACCGGGACTGCGTTTGGGACGTCCATTTCCGGATCAAAGTCGGGAGACCATCTATTCAGATAGAGGCCTCTTGAGTCCATAAAATAGGGACCATTTCTGAAGATGAGATTCTTGTCCTCTTTTGATTCAAACAAGAAATTGTAAAAGCCTCTTCCACAGAATCTGATTGCTATTTTTCCTTGTATGATTGAGTTCCAGTTGCGTTCCACCCATTTTTGGACTGATTTGGGCGAGGGCCAGGGTCCTGTGAACTGGCCTACAAGACCTCTTTCAGCTAAAGAGATTGTTGCCTTCCTCGAGAGGGAAGGGGGAAGGGAAACTTCGGGCATTTCATCAAGTTTCTTGATGAAATTGGTCGCAGATGGATGGATTCTTGATGCTGCATTCTCTGGAATAAGGGATGCAAACTTCTTCTCGTAGTCTTCCGGATCTGGAGGCGGGGGATCAATCCCAACCATTGGGGAGCTAGGGCGCAGGTTGATCAGGAGGGGCGGAGGCTACCGGGGAGAGCCCCAGAGCGGAAACTGAGCAGGAGGCCCAGAGAAAAGGTACGAGGAGGCCCAGGAGGGGCGTTGAGGGAGCGAGCCTAGCAGCAGAGCTGCCAGGCGGGGATTTGAGGGCACGGGTCAGCAGGGGAGCCCTAGGCCATCATGGCGACCTACGAAGCAGCCAGAGCGCGCGTTCAGATTTTTATCATATATAAAACCATGTATTTTTTATGACTTGTATAACCATGTTGTTGCTAAGTGTTGGAAAAGATTGGCAGCAAGGAAGAGGACAAGACATGAAGGTCCTTCTCCACATTAGAAAAAGAAGAAGGCTCAGAAAGTTTGGAGGAAGAAGAATTTTTGTAGCCAATGTAACAAGCATGGACATTAGAGAACCACATGTTGGGAGCTCCATCCAGAGCAGCGACCAAAGGAAGGCCAGAAATAAATTTTGAAGGAACCAGTCAATGAATTTGATCAACAAGAAGAAGAAACTACGAGAACAAGACCCATTAACATGGTTGAGTAAAAAATGGGAACTTGTAAGTAGTTGAATTTGGCCACATTTGTAAATCAAATGTTACGAAATGATTGTAAAAGTGATGAAGTGTTTTCCATCACTTATGAAAGCAACATAGTGATAATATTGGCATTTTTGTTGATAGTGGAGGTATTGGTTTTTGTTATGATTTTAATGTAAACTTGACCAATGTGTGTGTTATAAACTCCTGGCAAGTATGGGGTTTGCTTGGGTCATGTTTGGTCTTTTAAAAGAACATGTGTTTTGCGAGATGTACTACAAGTTTGCATAAAATGCAAGTGTCAGTTCATCACTTATGCTTCTGAAGTACAAAGGTGAAAGAGAAGGAAGTGTGGCATGTTAGGGCACTTGTTGTGCATATGAGGGACTACAATAGATTGTAGATTCTGTTCATGCTTTTGGAGGACCAAAATCTCCTTAGTGGCAAGGAATGATCCAAGTGGCTCTAGAAAGGCTCTAAAATCAACGTCTTCAGATTTTCTCGAAACTAGGACCAGAACGTAGAGATCCTTGTCTTGATTCCAATGGCGTATACAACACTCAAATACGACATCGTATGCTAAGATATTAGCAGTCAAATTTTTGGTCAACTTGGCCCCATTATCTAAAATTAGTAGAGCACTAACTAAATTTGGAGGCTCTCCAAATCTGGAGGTCCGGTTAAATTTCGCGGCCATTCACGAAGCGACATTTTGGAACTATATGGTGGTTGTAACTGACCAAATTGTCGCCTATTTAAGATTGTTGGTTACCCCCAAAATCAGGTTAGCAATTTTTAACCATGTTATATTAAAAACAAATTAAATGAGGGCAGGCCTGGCAAATCTGCCCACACCCCTCCAATATATATATATATCATATAAGGGCCCGTAGGCCAACAACCTGCGAGAAATGAGCGGCCGACTAGTATCAAACCTGCGCCGATGACATGGGTCAGCGCTCCCCATGTGGCGGCCCCATAACCAACAACCCACCAAAAACAAATGTAATGAATGCCAAAGTAGGTTCCTGTGGGATTTGACCCTAGGACCTTCCGTTACCATTTACACTTAATATAATTCCACCAACTCAGATGTGAACAAGGCTAGCTTTGAAATATCCACCTGATTTTTTTTTTATATAAACCCAAGTTTCATTCATTCGCTGACAAGAACATAGAGGTCGAGAGGAGAGAGAAGGAGGGCGGAACCAGTTTACAGAACCGAAAGCCAAAACCCTATGTGAACGGATCTCAAGAAAATAATATTCTCTGGAATATTCCACATAATATTCTTATGTAGAATCTTGGAGGAATCTTTTATATTCCTTTGGCCTAATTTTTTATAGTGTCAAATTTATGCCAAGTTTATACTTAGATTAATCAGAATTTTGTGAGGAGTATGATGGCATAGTCAGTTTTCTTATCTGAGCAACATATTTTCTAGAGGAAAATGTTGAGGATGGAACCTTGAAGTTGGAACCTTGATGTAGGAATATACAGGGAGTCTTTTAGATTCCATGAGGCCCAAAATTGAAAGTTTCAGAACTAGGCCAACTTTAAACTCATTCGACTCGATTTTTCTTGAGGAACATGATGGCATGGTTAGTTTCTTCATTTGAGATGTTAATTTTCAGTCAACCCTCAAAAGAAAATCTTTGAGGAATCTTTTAGATTCCTAGAGAGCCCAAATTTGACCGAGAGAGAAAGGGGTCTTGTTTATACTCAGATTTCATGATTTTTTGCAAGGAGCGCAATGGTGCATGTCGTTTCTTCATCTGAGTAGCCAATTTTGAGGTCATTCCTAGATATGGAGGTATAAGGTGTATTTTTCCATGTGTTCATTTGATTTTTGTTGAGATGGTGAATTGAATTTGAGATCCATGTATGCCACTTTGTTGGAGGATCATTGTGTGCCACTTTATGTGAGAGATTGTTATTTTGTCATTCGGAAAGAGAGATATTATGAGTGAGAGTTCTTATAGAAGAAAATGTCTTGGGAGAGACATGCTACTCCAGTTAAGGGGGTTCATCCTTGTATTGGAAAATATTACATTAGCTACTCATCATCTTGTAACAACTAATAAAGTGGCCTCCCCACTCTTGACATAGAGCTCACAGACGTAGTCCACATTGGATGAACTCCATTATCATATAGTGTATTTATGTGTGCTTCATGACTATTTGTTCCTTATTTCATGTTGATGGTTTGATGAAGTTGTTTAGAATATGCATTACTCATGATTTCACAACCAAATGTAGATGTCAATAAAAGGTCCTATATAAGGGGGAATTTTGTTTTAAAACATTCACGAAAATTTCCCAAATCAAGTAGACTCGAGCGTTGATACCCTCTGTCGACCAATCCACAGTGCTCAATTTCCTAATTTCCCCATAGTCACCAATAAATTCTCCATGGTCTATCACTCCATTAATCAAGAAGAAACCTAGTGAGCACCTGAAAGGTAGCCTAAGTCTCCAAGGTAACCTGAGAGACCCAATCTTGAGCTGTGCACTTTCTCAATTCCTCTAGACAGTGGGACTAGTGCCAAGATCTATGAAGGAGATAGACAAGTTTTTTTGCTAGGATCTATGAAGGAGATAGACAAGTTTTTTTGCACGTAATTGCCACCATATACCACCTTGCTCACAATTATTCCATGTGTTGAGAGAAGAATTAAGCAACTCGAGTTCCCAAAGAGAAATCCATTAATTAAGATGAGCTTTAGGGGGTGCCCAAAAGGTTTTTTGAGGCTCCAAGGAATCCCAACACACCCAACCCAGAGTTATGCACTTTCTCAATTCCTCCAAATGTTCTGTCCACTGCCATGATCTGTGGAGGAGCCATACAAACATTTATGCACTTAATTGCAATCCAATGCTACCTTTCTCACAATTATTCCATGTAATTATATTAGAATTAGGCAACACATGTTCCCAAAGAATTTCTTTGACCCACTGTGTCCATATTCTTTTCTCTTTATTGGGAGGAGGTTTCCTCTAGACGCACATACAATAAATAATAAGAAACAAACAAAAACAAAACAAAACTGGAGAGTAAAATGAAAGGATGGCTCACCAAATTGTGTGTGACTCTATGGAACTTGCTAGATTTGTTGTTTCTTCCTCGATTTCCTATCACCGTAGTTGTTGGGAACAGGTCCCCTAGGGTCAATTTTGGGGTTAAAAGCCCAAGTTTTGGGGCTAAAGGCCCAAGTTTTATATAAAGAATGTAAAGTCTCCACATTTTGTGGTCGCAGAGTGAAAAGATGTAAACAGTCAAAAAGGGTTTCCGCCCTTAGTTTAGGTAGCTTGTGTCAGCTTGATGAGATCCACCCTTGGTCCATGGACCATGGGAATGTATAAAAAGGAGTCTTAGAATATTCTGAGGCAATTCAGTTCTTAGTAATTCTTTGGGAAATTAGTTGATGTAATGTGTCTGTGAGAGCTAAGAGCAAGAGTCTTAGCATAGGAAGAGGCTCTGAAGCTGAGTGTGAAGAGGCTTAGGGTAGAAGTCCGCAACTGAGAGCACGCACCCCTGCAGCTATGTAAGCAAGGAAGTTAGTGTATGTACTGAAGATGACAACCATCAATAAAGACAATTATTCTAGAGATATCTATGTATGAGCTATTTTACTTCTATTATGAATGTATGTGGTTATGTTATGTTGAATATTGGTTTATGAGCTACTGTTGTGTTGATGCGCGAATCTATGTGTTTTACTTTGTCATATGAACGCAAGCAACAATATATGTTTATGCAAAGATAATCATAATGCATGTTGAAGTCAACCAATACTTAAGCTAACCTGGGTAGACACAGAAGTAAGAGTAATTACAGAGGCACGTAAGCGTCTGAATTACCTATTTAGGGACCGTGAAGGACGATCGCAGACCTTCACGAAGGTTTCGAAGCCGAATAAGAGAAGTGAATTGATAAGCCCTAAAAGGTTTATCAGTCTACGTGAATGAAGAGTTAGGGTATAAAATGACATCACAACTATCTCAAGGTGCAGAAACTTGGTTCCTGCAACCCCCCATACTATTTCGAGTGAGACTTCAGTTCGTGCTCTGTGGATTGATGCCAAAAGCGCTAGTAGTGTAGGGATTTGCTTGGCTAATTAATGTTGAACATGGGTCAGGGCCCATCAAGCCAACAAATGGTTACGTTGATGGGACCGAGATATACATAACGAGATGTGTGATGTCGCATCACTGGAATCCAACTAAGAAGGTGATTGAAGACTAGTTGGATAGAAATATCCACAAATTCGCGGCGCAAGAAAACAAGAATCTGTGATTGATGAAAGAACAATGGTTGGAAAAATACTTGTACATAGAGATACATGAGACCTTTTGTTCCTTCCCATTTGAGTTGTACGAGTGGATCGTGAAATTGGCAGACAACCAAGGAAGGTGGAGGCTTGAAAATTGAATAATGTGGACCCCAGAGTTAGTGCAGAGATTAGAAGCCTTTGAAGATAAGATCGTGTGTGTTGTCGATCATTGGCTCGATTGTATCATAAGAGGGTTCATGACAAAGTTCTCGGTCGATACCTCGGTCAGTTACAGCGAAGCAGAGCGCCGCTTCTTCAAGGGGTTGCAAGGTAAGTACTTAAAATCGTTAAGTACATGGATTAAGATGCTCTTGTGTGAAAATTGGGTTATGTAGATACCTTGATGTTTGGGGCTATGTGAAGTGGAAGGACATTAAGGAACAAGGGGAAAACAGGTCTTGAATATAGCCTTCTGATTGAACCTCATCTGAGTGACGACGAGGAAGCAGCACAGGCATCTCTGCAGAGTGTTGTTCAATTGATAAAGCAAGGGTTCTCACGAATACCCCATCCACCCACACTGCCTCCATATTCACCTCTGTCGCATACACCTTCGCCTACACCACCACCTCCACCACTGTTCAATATGGTGCACTGAATAAAGCTACCTGTGTTCAAGGGTGTGGGAAATGAATATCCTAACCAGTTTTGGTTCGTCACGAAGGTTGTATGGGAAGCTCAGGGTATCACAGATGATCAAATGAAGAAAGTAACGTTAGTTAGTACTTTGCAGGATCGCGCGCTAACGTGGTACATTAAGTACTGCACTAATAACCCGACATCCGCATTGGCAAATATCCAGACTGCATTGAATAAGGAATTCAGTAGACCTAAGTTTGAAGCACAATCAATTATGGGATTCAAAGAGATCATGATGAAGCCTGGTGAGACACCCTGGGATCTGGATCAAAGATTGAAGTGTAATCCCAGTGAGGCTAACATGAATTTGACTAATGGGTAGCACCACAAATGGTTTGTGGCTTCGCTCCTATCTCATCTAAGGGTTGTGCTATCACAACAAAAGATTGGGACCCAACTGGAAGCCTTGGAAATTGTGATGAGATTGCATGAAACACCAATGCAAGATTCTAATCTAGGGGTTCAATAGATTCATGCGCAGTTACAGAACCTTTGCCTAGAAATGCAAAGTCTGAAGAAAGATATAACAGTTTAGCCTAAGTTGCGCGAAGAAGTTTGGTGCCTGAAGTGAAAAATCCAGGGGCACGATAAAGATCATTGTCCAGTTTTTGCAAATTATGTTGCAGCAGGGGGGCCATTGCCTCTAAGGCTGGAAGCTCCAGCAGGGCCAAGTACAGGACCCGCGCTATGGTGTTCTGTCTATCAAGTAGCTATAAAACATGTGACATACAATTGCCATTTGATGTAGAAATTCGTACAAACACCGCAACAACTCTTCTGCAACTTTTGTCAATTGGTGGGTCATGATGAGCGCAAGTGTCCTAGTTACGAATTAATGATGGATAAAACACCTGCATATAGGGTGCAGGTGAAAACTCGACCTCCAGACCAAGGCGTTGGGGGAGCGCGAGGCAAGTATCAGGCGCGCGAACAAGGCCGAGGTGAAGGAGGACTTGGTAGAGGTCGAGGGCAAGTCATTTGTTACAACTGTGGGGGACCAGGACACTACGCACAAGACTGCCCGAATCTGACTCGTATGTCATGCTGCTACTGTAATCAGTTTGACCACGCGATGGAGGATTGCCCTATATTGTTAGCTATGATATGCAAAAAGGGGGCACAACCTCAGCAGTCGACTCAAAACCTATAGATGATGAGGGATCAGCCTCGCAAGGAAGATCCTAAGGTAAATATTTTGTTGCAAAGTGGAGCGGCGACTAGTGAAGATAAGGGGAAGCAGCCTGAAGAAGGTGAGTGGGTCCGCAAAGCTTCAGAAAAAGAGACCGGGTTTGATCTAGAATGCATAAGAGAAACGTTTATGGAAGAAAAGAAAAGCTTTGTTGAGGCCTATACCTCAAGAAGTCAAGAGAAGTCGGTTGAAGAAACGGACCCGTCCATATTTACTACTTTCTTAGAAACCTGTATGAAGTTGTTGCACGATAGCAAGGTTGTAAAGTGATTGCGGGAGCTTATCAATAGGTGTGTTGGGAAGGAAAATGCTACTGACAGACTACACGTAGTCAAGAAGATTGGTAGGCATAAGGTGAGAACGGGGTGTGAGATGAGGCTTATTGCGCATATAGGAGAATATGAGATGGATCAAGTTATTCTAGATCTGGGGTCTGACGCGAATGTTTTGACTAAACAAACATGGGAAAGGATGGGAAGACCTACACTACAGTGGTCTCTGATTCAGTTAAGAATGGAAAATCAGCAGAAAATCATCCCCATGGGAAAATTTCAAGGAGTAACAGTTAATATTGAGGGCGCGAGTGAAATAGATGATTTTGAAGTAATAGAGATTGTGGATGATAGTAATCCCTATCCCACACTCCTCAGGATCGATTGGGCCACTGAAATGAATGGGGTAATCAATTTAAAGAAGCAGAAGATGATATTTGAGAAGAAATCACTCCACGTAGTGGTGCCCCTGGACCCTGCACAAGGACCGCGCTATACTGAACCGGTTCGCGATTATGAAAGTGATGACCATTTGGATCATATTTACAAGATAACGGCACGAGATTAGGATTGGGTGAATCCAACAGCAAATGGGCGTATTGCATGGGACCACGAAAGTTCCTGCACATCAGATTCAGACGAAGAATTGGAGCACTGGCAGAATCGACTACATGAAGTATCTACACTATGTTGTAACATGATGACCAAGTCATTGCGCTGTGTATCGTCAAAGGTAAGAAATCTACCTTACTATGATGGTTTAATTGACGTTGATAAATTTTTGGATGCATTCGAGAGAGAAGTTCTAGAGAAGCATCGCTTCCAAGCCTTGGACTGAGCACTGCGTGCTTACGCCTGTGAGATGGTGGAGCACACACAAGGACAGTTTTGATGATTGGCGCATGTACAAAAAAATGATGAGTGTGTGGTTTGGTCACCCACAAGTGCGGCTAATAGAAAAATATGATGGGAGGGATGACTCGCGCGACCATTTGGCCAAATGGATTGAGTGTATGGAGCAGATCCTCAGCCATAGTGGGTACATCTGTTTTGTCACACCTTGGATGTTATACCGATGAATTAGTACTTGGAGATAGAGCTCCGCCATGGCACCGAAGAATGGGATTTTTTTCACCAAGGCTTTTTGATGACATTTAGCTTTGAGGATGGGTTTGAATGTATTGATGAAGCGTTGTAGGAGGTCAAGGTAGCGATCTTCAGGATACCATAGGATCCTCTAGATTTGATTCAACCTTATTGGACGACCTAGCTGAGCCCCTCGTTGGACTGCTACAATGTGACAGCGGAAGAAGAAGATGAAGACCCAAGGAAGAATAATATTCTAGAGACTGAAGGTCACCACGAAGTTGAAGGACCACAACTAGAGAATCCATACATCACCAAGCCACTCAAAACTAGATAGGTGAACATTGACATGGAGGCAGAGCCAAAGTTTGCAAAGATTGGGGACTACTGGGATGACGCAACAGTAGATAAGGTCGCCGAATTGCTCCGCGAATATCAGGATCTGTTCCCTACGAAGTTTTCAGATCTAAAAGGAATAATAGGGGACTTGGGTGTCATGAAGATCACTCTAAAACCGAGCGTGAAGATAATTAAGCAAAGACCTTACCACCTCAATATGAAGTATAAAGAAAGGGTCCGCTTGGAATTGGATAAAATGCTTGCATCATGCATCATTGAACCAGTAGAAGAGTCTAATTGGGTAAGCCCAATGATAGTTCAGGACAAGAAAAATAAGGATGAGATATAGATATGCATCGATCTCAGGAAGTTGAATGATGCTTGTGTGCATGATCCTTTCCCAACTCCGTTCACCGAAGAGGTGCTGGATAATGTTGGTGGTCAAGAAGCGTATTTGTTTACTGATGGGTTCTCAGGGTACCATCAGATTAAGATCGTGCTAGAGGATAGAAGTAAGACGACCTTTGCGACTGAATGGGGATGCTTCCAGTATACTGTGATGCCTTTTAGGCTGAAGAATGCACCAACGATCTTCTCGTGCGTAGTCATCACAACATTCAAAGATTTCATTCACAAATTTATCAAGGTATGCTTTGACGATTGGGAGTGTTTGGACTAGCAAAGCGCCATGTAGCAAGTCTGTGCTTGATGCTAGATACATGGCGACGGTACCCGATCACGCTCAATCTGAAGAAATGTTTGTTATGCGTCCCTTTTGCGATCTTGTTGGGTCATGTGGTATGCATATAAGGCTTGATGGTAGACCCTGCAAAGATCATGGTTATAATCAATTTGGAGGCACAAAGAAGTGTGAAACAGTTGCTTGCGATGTTGGGGCATACCGGGTACTATAGAAAGTTCATCAAAAGTTATGACTATATTACCGCGCCGATGGAGAAACTGTTAAAAAAGGATGCTACATTATGCTGGAATGAGGAATGTCAGAGGAGCTTAGATGTGCTCAAAGAGAAAATTATCACCACATCGATCCTAGTATTCCTAGATTGGAAGAAGGAATTTCATGTGCATGTGGACGCGTCATGTATCGCGCTAAGAGCAATACTGACACAGGCCTGTGAGGGAGAATTGGATCATCCTATAGTGTTCGCAAGTAGGAATCTATCTAAAGCTAAGAAGAATTATTCAACGACAGAGCGCGAAGGTCTAGCTATGGTATACACGCTCCAGAAGTTCAAGCACTACTTGCTAGGTGGACACTTTAAGATGTATATAGAACATTCTGCATTGAAGTACTTGGTGAAAAAGCCTGTGTTGTGGGGGGGGGGGGGGAATATGCAGATGGTTGTTGTTGTTTCAAGAATATGATTTTGAAGTTATCGTGAAACCAGGACGATTGAAAGTTGGACAGGATCATCTGTCACTCTTTGAAATAGGAGAGGAGCCTACTAATTTGGAGGAAGGACTACTTGACGTGCAGCTCTTTGTGGTGCGTGTCACAAAAAATCACTTTGAAGATATTATACTCTTCCTGATGACAGGAATGGTTCCAAAAGGATATACTATACAACAAAAGAACGAATTGGTGGTGCACACAATAGACTTTTATGTCATTGCAGGACACTTGTATAAAATGGGATCAGATGAAATACTATGACGTTATGTGCTCGAATTTGCAAAACAACATCCTCACGAAGGAGCCGTGGGAGGACATTATGTGGGAAAAGCAATAATGCAGAAGATTCTATGCACTGGTTTGTGGTGGCCGACACTGCATAAGGGTTCAAAAGGGTATTGTAGGGCATGTGATGCATGCCAAAGGATTGGTAAACCATCGCGAAGGGAAGAGCTACCTATGAATCCATAGATGTCATTACAACCATTAGAGAAGTGGGCGATTGACTTTATAGGACCAATTCATCCCCCAGGAAAGAAGACGAGTGTGTGGTACATCATCACAATGACCGAGTATTTAACCAGTCGGCAGAGGCGCAGCCTGTGAAGGACTGTACAAGTGCAACAACAAAAAAAATCATCTTTGAGTACGTGTTGACAAGGTTTGGTTGTCCGAAAATTTTGATGAGCGACCACGGTACGCATTTTCTTAATGAAACGATCAGCGCATTGACAGAGGAATTTCAGGTTTACCATTAGAAAAGTACGTTGTATCACCGACAGGCTAATGGAACGATATAAGTGTTTAATAAGATATTGGAGAGAGCGTTGATGAAGGTTTTCAATACATAAATAAATGGATGGGATGTGCATGTACCTGTGGTGCTATGGGCTTACAGAACAACTTGTAAGAAGTTGATTGGACAAACGCCTTCTAGGCTGGTTTATGGTGTTGAAGTTGTGATGCCAATGCAATACATTATACCTAGTCTGCACATAGTGGCATGCACAGGAATGGAGAATCATGGAGTCATGGAAGAAAGGCTCGCGGAACTAACAAAACTGGAAGAGGATATGTTTCTGGCTAGATTCCATCAGCAAGTTCAAAAGGAGCATAAAAAGGCATGGCATGATCGGCACATCAAATTGTGCACCTTCAAGGTAAACGATTTAGTGTTATTATATGACATCAGGTTTGATAAATTTCTAGGAAAATTTCAGATGCATTGGCTGGGGCCCTATGTCATCAAGGAAATTGCCGATGGTGGAGCCATTTAGTTGGTGAAGTTGAATGGAGAGCCATTCCAAGGGAAGGTGAATGGTAGCCAATTGAAGCCATACACCGAGGATCCAGCCATATGACTATATGGAGCAAGCACAGTCTTAGTGCTCCAGGTCGCTGAAAGGAGGCGCAGGACTATAAACTACAATGCCCGGGTTGTAGAGTTGTGTGATTGGGGTACTGCGTAGAATGGAGGATTTTCATAGTGTCAGTAAAAGCACGAGGGGAGTTGCGTTATTGAAGGAGAGACTGCACAGGGTAGCCAAAAAGTGACCGTTATGGTCACTGTTCATGACTTGATAATGGTAAAACAACTAAATTGAGCGGGGGCAGCAATTAAGTTGGAATCTAAGAGCAAGATCTTTCAAAATTTATTGCCACTCTAGAATTTATGAACAAATTTTGGGGGGAATGGTCGGATTCAAATTCGAAATTGCCTATAAATTACAAATGGCTGACCAACAAAAAACACTTGGAATTTTGAGAATTGAGGTGTTGAGCTATCAGGCGTGCATGAACCTTAACTATTTCGAGGCTTTGGTAGTGAGTTCAGTGTTTGAGAAATTGCCAAAGGAAACTCAGGAGCTCTTAACTGGGAATATGTCGGCACCCATGGAGACTGCAAGTGTTGGAGAAGCGATGGTAGCTGAGGGAGCTGCCCAAGAGGTAGCGAGTATAGAGGTACCTGCAGAAGTACCCAAATCGTCAAGGTCACCTACATTGACTAGAGAGGGTCCAAAACCAAAGAAGGATAGGCAGAAAGTGGCACAGCCAGTGCGCGCATCGCCTAAAAACCACCCACAGAAAGAATAGCCCACTGCATAGGAGAAGGGAAAGGTATTAGACCTGGAATCTAATAAGGACATAGAAGATGTCGATATGGGCGTGGAAGATGTTGACATGGGGGTAGAAGACATTGACGTTGAGGAGGAAGACCCTATCTCCAAGCTGCCAGAATATGTCCCTCCACGTCGAGGCAAGGTGAAGGTGTAGAAGTTTGTAGAATTTTTCTACAAATCAGCTAGCTCTGATACCATGTAGAACTTTTTCTACAAATTAGCTAGATCTAATACCATGTAGAAATTTCCCACTTGTAGATCAACCTAGTATGCAATGTACTAAAGCAAAACCTTTGATCTACTTCTACAAACAATTTAGCGGAAGCTTAATCAACCATGAGCAACATCAATAAGAACACATATAACTAATAAGAAGGAATCAATCACACATAACATAGAAGAATTTACCTGGGGAAAGCACCTGACTAACACCCCATCTATGTATTATCATACAAGTGGAAATATAACCAGTATTACAAAATGAATCAGCTCGAAAGCTATCTTGCTCTCTCTGCAATACCTCTGCTACTCATAGATAGTAAAAGGCCTCTATCTAACCTCTGATCTGCCCTCCAAGCCTCCTATTTCTTTGCGCAATTTTGATTGGGGTCCAGTGCAGCCACTTGTGTGAATTGGCCTCTTCACACGGTCACTAACCTCTGATCCAACTACGCAGTCCTGAAGGAGATAAATCCTCATCATGGATGAGCTTCCTTTATAGGAAAAATATTCATCCAACTAATAGTACATTATCCCTTCTCTGATCTCAACTAGGTCTCTGTCTGAACTGCCATGCATTAGTTATCCATGAGAGAATACTTAGTTATCTGAAAATAACAGTTGTCGCATGCATGCAAGCATCAACAAACTGCATCTCATTAATTTAACAACTTGTTAGATTAATCCAATTAAAGTTGACTAAGTTAAACTAAGTCAACTGATCCTCTCAATATAGAACTCATCCTTAATTCTTCAATCAGTGGAGCAAATCAAGGACACATTCCCCAATCAGTGGAGAAATTATTGCATGTTCTCACAAAGACTTCAAGTTTGATTTTCCTTAACTAATTAACTCATGGAGAATTAATTATTTAATATTCAAACTGCTGGTAAGACCAAATTCGAATTTTACTTCCTATTTTAGACAAGGGACTGTCTAAAAATAGGAATCCAACTTGAACTGCTAAAAATAGAACTTCTATTTTTAGCACTTCCATTTTTCGTTCACTTTTGCCCAATCCAGCACTGATGCCCAAACGGTTATTTTTAGCACTTCTATTTTTAGCAATTTCTTGTTGCCAATTTTCAATAGAAGGTACCAAAGGACATCGATGAGAACAAAATCACACTCTTCACACCGTTTCTGCCAGACAAAATCACATTTGAGGGTCCGCCCCTAGCGCGCGTCCCCCATTTAAAGCTGGAGGATTGAGTTTTGGAAAATACAGAGTGCTTTCCCCACTTGGCCATCGATACATTCATGCACCGCTTCTTCTATAAAGACTCTAGCGTGACCACGCTGGATCCGAGACAATGAATAAAAGGGGTGGACAAGGCAGGACTGTTGAACCTACTATGGGTGTTGCATTACAACCACGCGCCCATAACTTTGATATGGATCAAGCAGTTGTTATGCTTGCACGATGGGTGCTTGTGGTTAGGAGAATTGATACCGATCACTAACATGTTAATCCACAGGATCACTTTGCTCCTACATTCAAGCTTGAATCCGGCCATGGAATTTGGCAGAAAGATGGGTGAGTATGACCTCGCTGAACGAAAGAAAGATAAGTTCAAGCTTGCTAAGAAGCTGCACAACTACTCCATCTCCAGCGTAATCGACCTTGCGTTTAAAGTAGCTACTGAGATCTTGGCGGGGAAAATCATGAGGAAGTGTCGCAAGATGAAGTGGTGGCACCGGTCGTATCCTTAGAGGCTTAATGCGCAGAGGGCGTACAATTTAACTGGGTGCGCTACCTCTGCAGCGAGTTTCTCGTGAACTACAGAGAAATGCAAGACCAAAGCAAGACCTTCCACTATGCATGGCTGCTATTGTCGATTATACTGGTTGCGTGGGACTTACCGAAGGATAGTCAGTTTCCTCCAATTACAATGGAGCTACCAGAAGCAATGAAGTTCGCTTCGGTCTGGGCCACGAAGGACCCCCAAAGGGTCAAGGACAGTAAGATATTTTGCATTCTCATGGAATCAAGCATTTGTGATGCAATCAACCACAAGCCTTGGCTCTCCCTGACTGTCTTTGAGCAGTTGTCTGAATATGTGGAGTTCAAGTCAAACTTCCACTACGTTTTCATTAGAGCACAGAAGGACCCCGCACAAAAATGGTATGATCTTCCATACCTGGCGACGAATGATGCAATTGACGTGATTTTGGAGAGTTGGTTGGCAGAATGGCACATGGCCTCAGAATTATCAGCTGGGTCTAGTAATTTTGTTGCGAAGCAAAAGAAGGAAGAGGTCAGGTTAAACATGGAGTAGTTGGACAAAAAACAAAGGAAGGAAGCCGAGGACAACGTCAAAGCAGAGCGTGCAGCCAAAAAGTAGGTAAAAGGGGAGGAGGAAGAGGAAGACCGCGACTTTGATAGGAGCCAGAAGTCACTTTCCCCGTAGACAGAGGAGGAGGAGAAAGTCTCAAAATAAGGAGGAGCAAACCTGACGACTACTCCATTCCATGTTAAGTGCACAAGGGAGCAGGAGAAAGTAGGGTTGCGGAAGAAGTCCAAGGCCAACAAATCATCCCTTAACCCAATCACATTGACAAAGGGTGATTTGAATGATATCGGCGATATAGGAAGGGATGCAACCGCGAAACTACTGCAGCAGTTCGAGTAGCAACAAAAACAGGCCTTGGTCGCAATTCAAACAGATTTGCACAAGCTGAAGATCCAGGCTACTTAGATGCAGGCCAGTGTAGGGTGGGATAGTGCAACATCGAGCAGTTTATCGCCTGGAACCTCAAATGCAACAGAGATGGTCCGTTCAATGGATCCCCGGGTTGTTGCGCTACCAGATGGAGCATTGACCGCAGAAACAGAGGCTGACAGGGTCATTGTCAGCGCCCTTAAGAAAGTCGGGTTAAACTTGGCCACGCTTCCAAGCGAAGCCCTTCACACCCTATAGGATGGTGTGTTCGCGAAACTACGAGCTTGGGAACAACGTGCCTTGAATGTTATTAGCGAGGAGAAGGTGAACAATGCACAAATGTTCGTTGAAAAGACGTCCGCTATTGATCTTCTTAAGAAGGTCACAAAAAAGAATGAGCGCACAATAGTTGTGGTTGTTGAGGCGTGCCAGACCGTTCTAGAGTTGAACATCCCAGAAGATGCACCATTTGACGCAAGAATCTGGAAGATTGCTGCAAGTGTAAGCGAGGCATGAACAGAGCTGGCTAAGGTTCAGTTTGAACTGAACCTTAAGATCACAAAACTTGAGTTGAGGGCCCAACTTTCGACTCCACTAGAAGTCAGAGATTAGCGAGATACCACTGTCAAAGATGTTATTGCAGTTGTCGATACCGCAGTAAAGGATTGCACTACGCTCTTCGAATAGGTGCTCGAAGTAGTTATTGGTCTGTAGGAAGACCCCAACCTACAAAGGCTAGAAACTAAGGCATGGGAGCTGCAGCAGAGGTACAATGAGGTCAAAACAATGGAGCACACCATCACCATCACACAGAGGTTAGCGAAGCTATAGGGAGCGAAGGCACTAAAGGAACAGGTGGACGCAACTCATTGCAAGGAGGCAGTAATGAAGGCCAGATTGGGGCCTTAGCTAGAGGAAGCCTATGTACTCATGGCCTCCATTGAAGGGAAATTGGTCAATCTGCAGGCAACACAGCAGAAAATATAGGCAGATAGCACACGACTAGCGACGAAGCAGTTGGTTGAGTAGGCTAAGCAGGCGATGACGTAGTGTGCCGCGGAGGTTGCAGTAGTACAGGTGGAGCTAAGAGGTCTTCACGACAAGATCTCCGCACCGGCCGAGTGACTCGAGGAAAGTCACCAGATTTGTGTTGGGGACCTGTTGGGAATGGGTCCCCTAGGGTCAATCTTGGGGTTAAAATCCTAAGTTTTGGGGCTAAAGGCCCAAGTTTTGTATAAAGAATGTAAAGCCTCCGCATTTTGTGGTCACGGAGCACAAAGATGTAAACATTCAAAAAGGGTTTCCGCCCTCAGTTTAGGTAGCTTGTGTTGTCTTGATGAGATCCACCCTTGGTCCGCGGACCATAGGAATGTATAAAAAGGAGTCTTACAAGAGTCTAAGGTAGTTCAGTTCTTAGTAAGTCTTTGGGAAATTAATTGATGTAATGGTTCTGTGAGAGCTAAGAGTAAGAGTCTTAGCGTAGGAAGAGGCTCTATAGCTGAGTGCGTAGAGGCCTAGGGTAGAAGTTCGCAGCTGAGTGCATGGACCCCTGCAACTGTGTGCGCAGGGAAGTTAGAGTATGTACTGAAGATGTGAACCATCAATAAAGAGAATTATTTTGGAGAAATCTGTGTATGAGCTACTTTACTTATGTTATGAATGTATGTGGTTATGTTATGTTGAATATTGGTTTATGATTTAATGCTTTGTTGATGTGCGAATCTATGTGTTTTACTTTGTCATATGAACGCAAGCAAGAATATCTATTTACACGAAGATAATCATAATGCATGTTGAAGTTAACCAATACTTAAGCCAATCTCGGTAGACACAAAAGTAAGAGTAATTACAGAGGTGCGTAAGCATATGAATTGCCTATTTAGGGCCTGTGAAGGACGATCACAAACCTTTGAGAAGGTTTCGAAGCCGAATAAGAGAAGTGCATTGATAAGCCCTAAAAGGCTTATCGGTCTGCGTGAAGGAAGGGTTAGGGTATAAAACGACATCACAACTATGTCAGGGTGTGGAAACTTGGTTCCTTCATCCCCCCATACTACATCGGGTGAGACTTCAGTCTGCGCTCTGTGGATTGATGCCAAAAGGGCCAGTAGTGTAGGGATTTGCTTGGTTAATTAACGTTGAACTTGGGTCAGGGCCCATCAAGCCAACAATAGCTCCATGGGAATTGACATCCCTTAACATTATATTAATTGGATTTAGTTGTGATGTACACTTCCTCCCCCTAATCCCATGTGCATGAAGAGTTATGATACATGCTTGTTCTTAAACATTGCCCCTCCTAAGCAATTCATCTTCAGAGGTGGGAGTACGAAGGTTGAGCTAGTTTGTGTCCTTTGTTGATGATTATGGTACTATAATTTGGTTGTTGCATACCTCACATTCACCTAAGGCACCACGAAATTTGTTTGACCCCTTACTCCACTTTTGTAATAATGTTTGCCCCATTCATTATCCATATACATCAATTTTTGTTTTGTTTTGTTTTGTTTTTGTTTTTTTTTTTTTTTTGGTTTTTCCTATGCAGGGCCATCCAGACTATGGTAGTGACCACCTTCCTAATATGCAACTTACTTCTATATGCTTTGCTTGTAGGTGACAAGTTTGGTTGATATATTTATCCACTTCTTCATTTCGAGTTTAAATGACATGAAAATATTCTTTTTTTTTGGAATGTCTTCCAAGAGCCTTATTATTTTGTTTAATAGGTTCCCCAAGTGGTTATCACGAGGCAATGTTCATTTTAATAGATGTTGTATGATGATAAGGGAATCTCCAAAAGAATTGATGTTCAACACCTGAGAAGCTCTAGCCAAGATGAGGCCTTGCAACAAACCATGCATTTTTCTTGATTGCTTGTCATTGATCCCAATCCTCGTGCACGTGCTTGACAAGATTTCCTTTGGGGCTTTACAAGACTCCTCCCACTCCTGCCACACCTTTTCTTTCTCTTTGTATGAAAATATTTTGTCAAATTTTCTCTTGGAATCTTACTTCTTCTAAAATTATTCACCGAATTGAATTACGTCTCCTCATCAAATTGATACTTGATTCTTTGCCTATAAGTCATAATTATCTTTCTCTTATGCTTGTATTTGTTTTTTCAAGTCCTTTATCTTGTCGCATTCATTTATATTTCCTATATTCTTTGGTTTTTCCTCTTTTAACCTTTTGATTTATTGAAGCAACCTTTAAATAAGGTACCTTAGCACAAAACTTTATGCATCTCTTTTTGATAGTTTCTTTTCAAGATCCATGAATTTCTATTGATTGTATTGTTTACAATCTTTTAATTTCTCATGCAATCAACTCTTGAATATGATTTTTTAGGTAAGAGTTATCTTATTTTGTTAAACCTCTAAAATATTTCTTAGTATCAATTGCAAGTTGTAGCTTTTCATCTCTCTTCATATTGGGTTACTTTATCCACTTATTTTTCTACTTGTAAATCAGCAATTTCATTCATTTTGTGTAATAATTTAATGATCGGAGCACCCTTGTTCTTAGTGTGTGTGTGTATTATAGATTATTCAAATTTCTAAATTGTTTTGTTAATTTTTTCTTTCAAAATATATTCTCAAATATCAAATCTAAAATATTTTTCATAATGTAAATATATAATCCATGGTAATCCTACAATTAATTTGTTTTAATGATTTGCATTATATCCTCATATACTTGAATATATTTGGCGTAACAACTGTTTAGGATATTTATACACTTAGGAGTTAGTTAAGATCAACTTGGCCTAGGGAATACATTGTAGAATATTGTTCTCATCGAGCTCCCATGGTGGGTAGGGTTTCCCTAGCCATCGTTCTCCATGTTTTGTTCCAATATTGCCCGATTCAATTGTCAATCCTCCCTTTGCATTTTGTTTTAGTGCCAATGAGCTCAATGCATGTCGGAAGTCAATAAAGCTCCCATTTGAAGCCACCCTGGAATATTGTTAATCGTAACCAAGAAATAGTCCATTGTTGCACCTCCATGACTGATTTGAGGTTTAGTCTCAGGTAAATCTATATGTCGTAGTCTACTTGTTATATGTTTTGGAGGTTTTTTCAACATATTTTCTGGTCTAATTTTCCCAGAATCTAGCAAGGATTTGTTAGAATCACGAGTTTGAGTTGTGAACTCTCCACAGTATGAGTGCCTCAGGGGCTTTTCAAGGTGCTAAACCCCTATATGTAGTCAAAAGATAATTTTAAACAAAAAATATCAAGATTTGACCCCAAAAAAAAATCACCTCAGTGTGGGCACTTTGCAACATTTTGTCCAATAATTAGAGATTACTTGTCTCCTTGTAAGATAACTCCAACTCCCCAGAATAATGATGAGTTTGGATTTAAGAAAGTTTCAAGAAAGAGAAAGAAACGGGTTCCAAAGGGGCTTTAGGCCTTCAAGCCCAAACCTCTCTCCAAACCATATTCTCACTCCAACAACAAATTTGGAGCTCTGCAATCTCAAGAGGTTATTGAAGATGTTCAAGATCCCATGCCATCACCAATTATTGTCCAATTAGGGAAACATAATCTCCAAAAGTGAATGCAATTTCCATTCAAGGTTATCTATAATCTTCTCAAGTCAAAGCCTTAGTTATAGTAAAACGAGACATGCCAAAAAAGATGGAGAAAGAGAAGGATGGTAATTTCACACTTGCAAAAAAAATGAACAAGATCAAAGGTGATAATGCATACTCTTTTCCATCCTTTTAATATGTTCCAAAAAAAAACCCCCATCCCTTCTCTCCCTTGACAAGAGGTAAAAAACATTGCAAAAAAAAAAAATTCTCATCTCCCTCTAATATCTACACTCCTTTGGTCTTAGTGAGGGGTGTTTATTGATTAATTATTGGCTATGCTTTGTTTATGTATCAACTTAAGTAAGAAATTTGTAAAAATGTACTCTTGTAACCAGGAAGCAGTCATATTAAGTTTTGGAAGGTCGAGAGTTGGATCCCTCCCTCTCTTGCTTTTAATGGGGGAAGGATTGCTTTTGTTCTATCATCCATCTTTGCTTTGAGTTTCTAAAGAAGACTCTCTTTGTTCCTCTTAGTCTTTTCTCATCTAAATATTTCCCAGTTCTTGTTAAAAAAATATATCAACTTGGCTTAATGTGTTTAGGTAAAAATGTGTTTCTTTAGTATGCATTATTATGTATTTGTAGTTATGTAACCTAAAGGTCATGATATGTTCTAGACATACAGTAGTTCGATGACTCATATTCTTCTCAATATTAATGGATATTGATCTATGGGTTGACACTTGATTAGTCCATGATCTCTATTTAAAGAGAATGGAAGATCATTTGATGATGATCAATTGTGAAAACCCCTCTTATATACATTTCTTTTTTCACATTAACACATTGCTTCAAATGGCCACGTTGATTAATAAATTTCCATTGATATTCCACTGGACAATTTGCTATAATAGATCTACTAAAATATATTCAAAAATTTAAAATCTACACCATGGGGGTTTCTTTCTCCTTAGATTCTTGGATCTATAAATTATTGTCTATTGTGTATGCATGCAAATTATAACTATGCATAAAATAGAGAACAATGGAATAAAAATAAAAAAACCACAAATTAGCACAACATATAACCTAGGAAACCCTTTCGGAAGGAAACCCAGCTGGAAAGCGAGGTTGCTCTACTCTCTTTCTTTAAATGGAAAATAGATGCAAGTAAAAAGTAAGCCCTATGGCCCGTGGGCTGCTACAGTGCACAAACCCTCTATGTTTTCTCTCTCCCTATCTATTGTTGGCTACTTTTCTCACTTGAATAGAATGGAACCCCTTTTCCTCCTAGTGGCTAGACCCTATAACACAACCCGATAACTTACTAGTCGTTAGGCTTGTCTCCCTCAACTCTTAACTAGAGTTACAATATAGAATCTTTTAGAGTTTTTTTCATCATGATCATGTGGCTAACCCCTTTTCCATGAATATTGGGGGCCTATGTGGCATTATCTTTAATTATGGTGGTCAAAATAGGAAGGTCAAGTTTCAAGTGGCATAACTTTTGTATACTGACTCTAATTGAGGTGATTCTTGCACTGTCAAAGGTATCTCTGTGTAGAATAACTCTTAAAGGTGTCATGCTAAAGTAACCATGTTTTACCCCGCAAAACATCATTTGATGCCTCATACTACTTTCAAAATGTTTCAAACCCGGATTCACTAAATTAGGACTCGTTGATGAAAATGGTCTTATGAGCTAATTCCTCCACTTTTTTCAATCTTAAAGCTTCAAAATGGATACAAACAATATAATGATCCAATTCGAATCACATGTTGGTTGGGTTGTGGACTATTTTCCTCTTAGAGGGTTTTAACCAAGTAAAAACATTGGTGTCATGATCTTTGATATGCTTATATTAGTGGTTACTTAAGGTGTTCATCCTATGTGAAATACCCTAATTTGTCAAACATGGTATCAAAGCTCATTTGAAGATTTGCTTCGCTATTAATTAAGATCTTGAACTATGTTATCACATTTTGGGATGAACGAAATTGTAGTGTAAGCAAGAGGATAATACGGTGTACATAGGGATGCATCTAAGGGGGATAATAGTAGTATAATGGAGGTCATTCAATGTAAGGTGAGCTAGGTCCATTACATTATTAATTAAGGCCCACTATGGTAGTTGATAATGAATAAATGTAATAGGACCTCATAAACAAGATTCACTAGGTAGTTAAGAGTTTCTCTTGATAATTATAAATAAGAACAAGGATCTCCTTATGGATATATTTGGATGAATTTTGTGATACAACTTAGCTCATTAGGAGTTTGTCCCCTTGAAGCATCAAATGAATATGAGTAGATTATTTTCGTAAAAGGATCAATTTGTAAGTTGTTATTCTACCTTAAGAGTTTTGATAATAATAAAAAGTTTATCATTTCTATCTTATTCTCAAATATTTTTATGTGATTCTATATTAATTTCTTTAGTGAATAAAATTTGGGATCATGGCCCTTCCCTTGGTAAAAGTGGGGTAATTTATTTATTTATTTTTTTCGAGGAAAAAATGAGGTTCGCAACATTTCAACAAATTCTTGTAGTCTTCTTAGATAAATTGGTAGAAATAAGTTTCAAATATAAATTTCTCACAAAAAAATCATATAGAAAAAAGAAGTCAAAATTGCAGTTCATGAGGTCAAGATATCTTTGATTTAAAATCAAGTATTTTTTAGGGGTTTTTTAGTGACAAATGCAAAACTCATAACTTTTGAGAAGGACCTCCAATTTCCATCACATTGATACCATTCGAAATAAGATTTTCAACTATTACATTTGGTATATGATATGTTATATTCTTAGTCAATATTAAGTGAATTACAACCATTGCAAATTTCAACCTCTAGTCCTCACGGACATGGAGATGTTAAGGCCATCAAAAAAATTCCTTTGGGATTGCCCTTAAACACTCAAAAAGAAGAATATACTAAAATTGATATGGTTGGTATGATATTGAGGATGCTTGTACTACTTGATATCTGAATAGTTGTCATTTTTGGGATGACAACTATTTTGTCTTCTATTTCATAACTCTATTTTACTCTATGTAGAGAATATCATGGAGGGACATCATCAATTGGTAAGGGATATGTGTTTTTAGATTGCTTAATCTACCAATTGTAGTGTCCTATGTGGATGATTTGTTCGAGATTGATGGATCTATATATTGAGATCTACATTAGCACTTGGAGCATCATTTTCAACTAGCTATTGAGTTCAAATATCTTCAAAGAGGAGTCAACATTAGCACTTGAATATGGAACTCGAGTTTAAGGTGGTGCTTGGACTACTTCAACATGGTGGCTCATACTAGTACACGACACTTTGATTCTTCGACTTACTATCACATCACGATCAACACTTATCTTCACAAAAGCATTAAGGATAACACTTTCTTAAGGGGTGGTGGTATGGAGTGTTCACTTGAGGGTAATATAGGGTACTTGATGAAGTAGTCAATGTGGAATAATGGTGGAATAATGGAGGTCATTCAATGCAAGGTGGAGTAGGTCCACTATTTTATTAAATAGGTCCCACTATGGTAGTTGGTTGTGAATAAATGTAATGGGACCTCATTAAAGAAGGCTCACTGGGAAGTTAGGAGTTTGCTATGATTGGAGTTCTCTTGGTAATTGTGAATAAAGATGACCTTAAGGTAGGACCAATGTACCATCCTCCTCCAAATTGATAAAGATACACATACGAGACCAACACAAATAGAAATCCAATGGTTTAGATTCATAGCCAAGGAGGGGAGCTCCCTTTGAGACACATGTTTACCAAATGCAAAGGGCATAGAGATAGTAAAGCAAAAACACAAGTACACTTGAATCCCAAAGTGAGCTAGAGTAAACTCTTACATTCGATATTACCCACATTATAATCGCAACCAAGTTGCCATATGATTCTTAAAGTTTCCAACAAGTAAGTAGAGGGGATGAGTGATACATTGTGGTTAGTTTATAATTGTTCCTTTATTCAATAAGAGGATATTTATCTTCTTTTTCATTTATCTTGTTTTACCATGGTGAATCAATAACTCGTTGGATTAATTTGGGCAAGGTCGAGATCAAACCTTCCAACTGCCACCCTAACATCAAGAAAATATTCAACAACTCACAAATCAAATATACCAATAACTTATGACTTAGCAAGGGTTGAGATGTCTCGACCCCGCCGAAAAAAAAATCTATCTTTGAGTCGCCTACTCTTTGAGCCTTATCACAATAAGCCAAACATATCCCTTGAAATTGAACATAAATAAATAAATAAATAAATAAAAAACCATAATTCTAGCCACTCAAACTAATTAAAAAAATATTTATAAAATTACTAAAATTATCTCCCATTATAACTAAGTCATCACTATTAAAAAAATGTCAAAGGAAACTTCCATTTACGACATACCCTAGATTGAATCCTACACCCAAATTTACTCAATAATCTACAATAAAGTTTTAATGAAAAAAAGAAGAAGCGAAAAAGTCAATCTTATTAAAATCAAAGTATTCTTTTCACCACACAAATTAATATAGTGTCCCAAAGGGTATTTATTGTCAACTACTCAAGTTATTCAATATTGTCAATTCCATTACTTCTTCAATTCAATGCCTCGAAAAAAGTTACGATACATTGTTCAAAACTATTTCGACTCCAATGCATAGAGGAATTGGGAAAAAATAAAATACTCCCTTGCACCCAGGCCTGGAATTTGACGTCTCACAGGACGTATTTCACATTTCAGAACGTATTTGACCGGTGATGAAAAATATTCCCCGTCAAACTTGACGGACTTTGTAAACCAGCGAACCGTCAAAATGACGTGCAGTTTAGAATTGAAGCCGTCAAAATCTATAATAAGGTATATCCTTTCCACCTAAAATTTCGTGAATTATATATATCAATAAATAAGTTTCAATTCAACTGCAGTCATTACTAGCTTTACAATAAATTTTGTCAGGTCACCTCCAGTGATTACAACCTTTGCAATAAATTTTTGAGTGTTTGGATCCTACTGGATTTACAGCCGCCCAGTGAAAAAGAAAATCAAACGGTAGGCAATTTATTGCGATATTATCTGCTAAAAGCAACATACTACCTTTGGACAACGTCTCATGATAGGGGAACTAACCCATTGAAGTCTAAGGAACAGTGAGCTCATCCGCTTGCAGTTTATGAGGAGTTACAACAAAAGTGTTATCGTCAGTGGTATCGATGACACTAAGTGGTATCGATGACACTAACTGCAAGAATGGAGAGGATTGCTGCCATGCTCGTACGCCACCAAACTAAGGTATGCTCCATGATTTTTCGAAACAGAAATGCATATTTCTCCAATACTCCCCCTCTCCTCTCGAGCTACTGCTCGACAGGATACACCATTCACAGAGTGCATGTCGTTTCTAATTCGCTGCCTGTTGCAAACCATTAGACTTAAATTGAAATTGAGCGTCCTTTTGGGGGATATTTACTGGGAGCTTATCAGTGTGATTGGATAAAGTTCATGAGAGGGAAAAGACAGGAGAAGCCATAGCAAGGATACCAATGAATATCGACATGCCTATTCATAGATCCAGATCCATCAGTTACGCGGTATTTTGCACTTTTTCCTTTTCATATAATTCGAAAAAGCTATCTTATTCATCTCAAATTAAATATTTGAACTTATTTTCACATAAATTTATATATTTTATATGGGTTTTTATTTTGTTTTTATAAAAATTTTAAATTTTTTAAAAGTGCGTTGACATTAAAAACTCATTTTTTTAAAGGTGCACGGAGTTTGAAAACTGAATTTTATAACAGCTTTTTATTTTGTTTCTCTGAAAATTTTAATTTTTTAAAAGTGCGTTGACTTTAAAAACTGATTTTTTTTAATGTGCGTGGAATTTAAAAACTGAACTTTATAAGAGCTCAGATTGGTTTAGATTTTAATTCAGATTAAATTTGATTTTTTAAAATCCTAGATTTGATTTGAAACTAGATTAAATTAGATACAAATGTAATTATGTTTGGACAAAGATAGGGATTTAATCTGAGTAGACTATTTTTAATAATACACATAAATTAAAGGCTGAAATTTATTTTCATAATTATGTATTTTTCACTTTTTTTTATTAATTTATTAATTTAAAAGAATATTTCATGATTATTTTTTTTAAATGTATAATAATTTACTTGTATATAATTTTTTACTATTAATATTTAATAATAAAGTTGTAATTTAATTAGTTTTTTTTTAACAACTTGAGATGTATGATTAAAAAAGTGTTTTGATGCTTGTTTGGATTGGTATTTATTGGCATTTACCAACTATTTAATTCATATAGCTATGCTAGTAATAAACATTTTAATGCAAGATTGTAGAATTTTATAGTTACACTTTTGTGCATAGAAACCATCTATGTGACAAAATAGTTTACATGCTATAACTATGATATGATGCAACTCATTTAAGGTGGCAGTGGTTCAAATTTCTAGTAAAATTCATCAAATGTTGAAAATTTGATTTTAATTTTGAGTGGTAATGGTTAAATTCTCAAGACAGATGGATGAGACATTTAAAGTTAATTTTGATTTGAATTTGAGCACAAAGAAACAAGGAACAAATTGGATTCCTTGATCCATGTTTACATAGTGGATATGACGAGAAATTCAAAAGTGAGGGTATAGATAGTGAAAAACAACTCCAAAGTTTTTGAATCCTTAAAAGTTAGAATCCTTAACCAATAGGAACATTGTTGGTCAAAGTTTCATGGCCATAATTAGGCACAATTCAATCTATCATAGTAAAATTTTATGGCAAATAAAGTACCATAAAACAATGACCAACAAGATGGGAAATCTATTCAATAGGAATATTAACTAAGTTCTTATTCTTTTTCCTTAGTGAAAAGTTCCTTCATGACTAATGGTTCCTATGGCTATATTTTTTGTTGACCTAATTTCATTAATCAAAGTTCTTATTAGTTGCAGTTTCTTTATCAAAGCACTCATATCTATTACAGTTCTCCATCCTTTTGTTAGTTAGAGTTCTTAATCAAGAAAATGCTTAGAACTATGATCAACATGAATTTTAACTTACAAGACCCAACATCAATATGTGAACTTAAATCGATTAGGGAAGAAGACAATCATAGTTCATTGGTCATAGTTCCTTGGTCAAAGGTATTTCTCTTGGAAAGTTCCTTGGGAGTATCACTAGCATGACTTCTCAATAAAAGGAACTCAAAGAGAAGGCACAGAGATATAGGCTTGGTCAAATTTATTCTTTATTGAATCTGTTTTTCCAATAGGAACACTCATCAACATTTGACCAAAAAATATTTGTTAGAGTCCTTAGCCAACGAGAATTTTGACTAGGGAATTATGGAGGGACTATGAACTTTAATGAAAATTAACTTTGTTTATTAGAGTTTTCTTGGTGCTAGTTCTGGGTCATGAAAATTCTTTGGAACTATAACTGATGGGAGCTCTAACTTACATTAATGCTATGAAAATTCTTTGGAACTATAACTGATGGGAGCTCTAACTTACATTAATGCTATTACTAGAGGATTAAATTTTAATTGTGTTTGTTAGATATAGTTGTGATATTCTCTCAACTTATCTTCCTAAGTATGGAAAACTTGGATCTCACAACAATTTAAAAAACCCTATATAAACCTATTGTATTTGTACCAATTTTAGATCAGAGCAACGTATCTAAACACATAGAGTAACTTAGGAAAAAACAAGGCATTCTTGAAGGGACATTAATGAAAGTTGAGATGCAAGAGTGGTTGAAAAAGATGTTCTAAATACAAGGAGGTTGACACTCACAAATTTTCCTAGAACGTAAAATGAAGGGCATGAAAAATGCAAAAACGTCATCAAATTTTCATTTGACAGGCAGATGAGATTTGAAATTCCAGGCCTGGTCCCACCCATACATTGGTATAGTTCCACCCAAGGAACCATTGATCTTTCTCTATGAATTAGTAATATTGTACCAAGAAGCGCCATAATGTATGGCATTTCTATTTCCCACAATTGAAAAAGCACCATAAATCCTTCGACATGAGCATTTTTCTTCTGTATTGTTGAACTAAACATGGCAAGACTTTCCTGTGGCAACAAGAATTTCCGAAACCCTCATTCCCCCTATCACAATATATCTTAGAGTCCATCATGTTGGAGTGTAGTATCCCTAGTAAGCATATAGGAGTGTAGGGGAACACAACCTCAACATCAATGGGAAGCCAAGGGGAAAGGTTTGTGCATCTAAGAGGGATACCTCAATTACATAGATGTGGTTTTCTAAGTTTTTTCATTAATGAAATGTATATTAGAGGGGAATTCAGCCATAAAAAATTTCTTGACCGAATTTTCATACACAAGGGTTGATTCTACTTCGAATTTTGATACTTTGTGTTTACTCACATTAATGTCATTACATAACTAATAATTTTCAAGTCCTTGTCTCATTTGATCTCATTTTATTTCCATTGTGAAGTGACTAAGCCTTGAACCCCAAATCCTCATACCTAAGATTTACAAAGTATGTATTGCTTCATTTCCTCTCATTTTACTTCAGTTAAATGGAGCAACTATGCACCAAACCCACACAACTAAGGTTTGCACACTACAAAATCCTCTCTCTCCCTGGTATTGCACTTGGTTTAGATATACTTTTCTTAGAAGAGAAGCAATGTCTCACTAAATACCTTACACATTAACTTATCATCTGATCCTATTACATTTTCCAAGCATTGAGGACATTAATAGAATTTCAAAATTCAATTTCACACTCATTTGATGTAATCACCATGTTCTATCAATTTCAGGTAAACTTTACAAATAAATGTAAGTAATTATTTTTATTTTTTTCATTGATTCTAACTTAGCAACTGAGAAAACTACATATGCATCTTTATTTTTAAAGTACAATCATCCAAAAAAAACTCATCAAAGCCTAAAGATAGGTTAAAACCTATATGCAATGAAAAATATTGTTGGTATCCTCCAGAATAACGCTACTTTTAGAAGTTGGGTTCAGAATTTACCACAAATGCAAGAAACAAAGTGAGTAGCTTATTTTAAAGTTCTTATAACACGATATGTTATAAAAAAAATTGAAGAAGCACACAATATAAAAAAATTTGTATCGAGTATCATTCTAGATAGAGAAAATTACTCGTTAGGCTATCTATGATATGAGTAGGAATTGCTACCCACCTACTTTCAAAATCATCATGGAAATTTAAATATTAAAAAAAGGAATTGATTAGGCTACCTATGACTAAATAAAATATTTATTCCCCACCTTTCCAAACTATCATGTACATTTAAGCTATCATATTTTATCAACATCTTTTCTATGATGCAACATGTTACAACTTCCCATTATATTTATGCATTATATGAGTTAATGTACTTGTAAGGTGCATAAAGTCCAAAATAATTGTCCAAATACCCATGTTTCCACTAAATTAATTGTTTAAGTAAGAGACACATTCTATTGTAGGAAGCATGCATCAATTAAACACTGTTCTACTCATACTTTACAAACCCAACCAATTTTTCATACACAAAAACATTCAAGACTAATCCATAATAACAAACAATTCTCAAAACAAAGAGAGGTTTTGGCCCTGGTTGATCACATATTCTATGTGTCTCTTGTCTCCTCATTGTTTATGCATCAGAAATGAATGAATAAGAGTGTATGATAGGGAGTGTCAGTGAATTCCAAGTGTGCTCAGGAGGGAGTGACAAAGTTATATGCTAGGTAGTTCCAAGGCATGCAAGAGTGCCATGACATGTCAAGGAATGGTACAGTATGATAGGGAGTACTAAAGCATGCCATGGCATGCAGGGAATGCCAACATGTCCCACATAGTGCCAATGGATTGTTAGACATGCCAGGTGGCATGCCATGTCAAGATGTAAACTATGTTGCTTAGTTGTTTTATGGCCATGGTTAGACGTGAACCTTGACTTGGTAAATTCTTAAGTGAGATGAGCTAAGATTGGGCATGAGTAGCCTAAGATGAGTTATACGCCACTCTCAAGTGAAAAAAGGATAGTATAGTTGTAGTAACCACAACTTGGTCAAGATGTTGTAGTCGAGGTAGGGCTTGGTGGTTCCCAAGTCTTAAAACCAACAAGGGTAGTTATGAGGGCATGATAGCTAAGGAGTGCCAAGGCATGCCAAGGAATGATAAGGTGTGATAACACATACTAGAAAATGTCAATGCATGTCGAGGAGTGTTGGGGAGTGTAAGGGCATCACAAGGGATAATTAGGTCAAAGTGCATGGAAACAAATGAATAAGAGTGTCTTCCAAGTGTCCCAAGAATGAAGTGTATTAGGATAATTTCATAGTAGGAATTGCAATAGGTAAGCTTATGATTACGATAAGGGGATGGAAAAATCAATTTTAGACAAAGGGAGACTTTTGTCTATGGACAACACTATTTTTTCAATGACTTGGTTGGGTTTCAAAGTCAGAAAAAAGGTAAGGCTATCTATGAGGACATGACAACTAAGGAGTGCCAAGGTGTGCAAGGAACGCTAGGAAGTGATAACACATGCTATAAAGTTCCAAGGCATGTTAGTCATTCCAAGACATGCCAAGTGCTAAGGCATGCCAAGAGGTGTCAAGTGCTAGGGTGTGGTGCCAATGCATGCTAGGGAGTGTCAGGGAAACACAAGGGAGGACTAGTTTCAATGGCACGTAAATGAATTAATAATAGTGTGTGATAGGGAGTGTTAGCAATTTTTAGGTATGCTAAGGAGGCATTGACAAGGTATGTTAGGTAGTGTCAGGGAAACACAAGGAAGGACCAGTTTCAATTGCATGGAAATGAATGAATAATAGTGTATGATACAAAGTGTTAGCAAGTTTTGGGTGTGCCAAGGAGGAATCTCTGGACAAATTTTGGGAGGATTTGGAGAAAATTTTGTGTTTTGGTGCAAACTTGCAATTTTTTGGCAATATTTTGTCTAGCAGCACAACGAGCTCACACTTTGCTTCTTCCTCAGGGCTCCAAATGATGTAAAATAAGCATTTTTGGAACTCTTATGACCCCATTTCAAACCCCATTTGCCCACTTTCCTGGTCTGGGGCTTAGGTTTTTAGAAATTTTCAAAAAAAGAGGCCAAAAGTCACCTTTCTACCCATCTCTTTCCATTTAGTTCTGCACCTGGAGACACCTTGGGAGAATGGCCATATCTCAGAAAAAAGTTGGTTATTTTGAGTGAAACAAGACTCTAAAGACATCTACACTCTCCCAGATTTCCAGAAAAGGCTTCCGATCTCAATTTGGACTTCAAAAAGGCACTCCAAAATGGCCTCCAATAGCTCACTGTACACCTAGAAATTTATGAGATTTTTGTAAAATTTTCACTGTGTAATTTTTTGTAATTCCTAGTTTGACTCTGGTAAAAGTGAAAAGGGTGAAGTAGATGAATGTGAGGGGTTATGGTAAATGTAAATAATGGGTGGTTACTATTTATAGGTTGTTTTGATGCAAGTGTGACCTCATTTATTAGAGAGGTTGGAATCAAAGTTAATTGTAGAAGTCATTTTTAACTTCCCTAGACATTAGGGTTTGGTTAGAACACCTCATGGAACAGTTCCTAAAGTCATTGATTCAACCCCTAAGAGTAGGGAGATGTTTTCTTAGTCTTTATGTATCAGTTTCTCAGTGATAGAACAGGTTGGGTTTCAGAGGAGAGAACTATTGTAGCTTGTACTTGAACAGTTTTTGGAAATCAAAGGACACGATTTGCAACTATTATATAGGAATTCATGTGTAGTAAGTTTGTGATGATATTTTTTCTCTGTTATAGCTTTATATGAAAGATATTAATCTTCTCTTTCCATTCATCGATTATTCAATGGCTTTCCTTACATTTTATAAACAAAATTCTTTGCATAAAGCTTTGTTTTGATGGAAAAATCATTATGTGTTACTTTATTTCTTACTTAATGAATTCATGTTTCATGCTCATTAACACCTTTCACTTCTAAACACTACACTACACCAAAAAACCCTATGATCCATCACAAAAGTAATGCTACCTTTCTCCTTTTTTTATTTTTTGTTGTAACCCTTTGATCCTCTGACCTAGCTACCTGGTTCTTCTCCCTTAACCAGCAACAAAACCCTAAATTTTCCAAAACCCACTTGAACCTAGCTATCTAGCCTAAAATCCTTTACATTCCAATCATCTCTTTGTTTTGATTTCGTAGAGAGAGCCCTTTCTACTTTGGTAGGACTAGCTATCAAACTAAAAGCTTGGTCTAAGATTACCTCCGTCGATCTCCTCATCGGCATGGTACATTGTGGAGGATAACAAAGGGAATGAAAACTAGGGAGTGCCAAGGTGTTCTAGTGAATGTAATGTTCCCAAGTCATGGAAAAATGTAATGCTAGTTGTAAGCTCATGAATGCCAAGGTGTGTTAGGGAATTCTAGGGCATGCTAACATGTGCGAGAAAGTATGAAGGCATGTCAAACAAGATAAGACGTGCCAAGTGCGAAGGCATGCGAAGATGTACAAGTGTGTGAGAATGCATGACAGGGATTGTCAAGGGAAAAGAAGGGAGGAACAATTTAAACTACATGTAAGTGAGCACGCAATATGGTTAATAAGTAAAAAATTTACCTTTTCCATGAGGTTCATGCTAGGAAAACCAACACTAAGTGCCAATCGGTGCCAAGTGCCAAGTGTCAATGCATTCTAAGTGCCAAATCTTCCTGTATTTCTTCTAATCTAGCTTCTAATAATTGATCTCAAATAAATTTAATATTAAACCATGCAAAATCATACCAAGTCATCTCAACGCATGCCAAACATACTAATACTTCACAAGTGCCAACACGTGCCAGGTGCCAATGCGCGTTAGGGAGTGTGATGCATGCTATAAAGTGGAAGAGCATATCGAAGAGTGCTAAGGTGTGCTAGAGAGTGCCAATGCATCTTGAGGAGTGTTAGGGAGTACTAGGACAACACAAGGGAGCACTAGCTCAAAATGCATGGAAGTGAATGAATATAAGAGTGCTTCGAGGAGTGTTAATGAGTGCTAGCTATCATGCCAAGGAGGGAGTGAGAAGGTATGCTAAGCAAAGGCAACGCACACCAAGTAATATCAGGGAATGTCAAGAAGTGATAAAGTGTGATAGGTATTTTCATGGTGTGCTAGCATGTGCCAAATAGTGCCAAGGCATTCCAAGTGCTAAGACATTCTAGGATGTGCATGGTGCCATAGTATGGCAATATACGTCAAGGAGCTTCAAAGAAACAAAATGAATAAACAAGCTAAAATGCAAGGAAATGAACACATAAGAGGCTTAATAAGTTGGGACTTTATCTTTTTCAAAAGGGGCATGCTAGGCACCCTTATAATATGTTCCAATACATGCCAAGTGCCAATGTGTGCCAAGTTCTAATGTTTTTCAATGCAATATTTTGCCAAGGTGTTCTAAGGCATGCCAACACATGATAGGGGAGTGCTATGCTATGCTAGGGAATGCCAACATGTGCTTGGGCATCCTACTCATGGCAAGATGTTCTAGGTACAAATATGTTCCAAGACATGTGAGGTGCTAAGGAATGTTAGTGTATTGTTCCAAAGCATGTTAAGGTGTTCCATGAGTGTTGAGGAGTGTTAGGTCTTTCTCATTAATAGAATTGATAGAGCTTGATTGTGTATTAAATAATATAGTTCCTAAACACACTAGTGGAACTTTATTTAAAGGAAATTTGTTATATAATAAATATAATGGAGATGAATCATGTGTTGATTCATAAGAAAACCATATTCTTATGACTTGAGGGAAATGATACACACTAATTATTTCTTAACAAATTGACTAACTATTATAACCACTATGACCTTAGACACATAATAAAAAAGACTCCACAAGAATGGTCTTAAATCGTTATATTTTGACAAAACGTATACTAGCAAGTACATAACTTCATCAAAAACTCATTGCAATGATCAATGATGACAAACATTTTTTGACTATCACCAAAAGTAAACAAAAAGAGCATCGGTGAGGGTCAATAAAATATTGTCACTAGAAGTGTCACCAAAAAGAGAATTAGTGATGGGCCTTCAACGACCCTCACCAAAAGTGTCACCAAAGAGAAAATTAATAATGGGCGTTTAACGACCCTCACCAAAAGTGTCATTGAAAATGGATTTGGTGACAAACCTTAAAGGACCATCACTATATACACTTACAAAAGCAAATTTTTAAAGACCGTCACCATATGCGACATTGGTGACAGACCTTTGGTGACAAACCTTAAAGGACCATCACTATATACACTTACAACAACGATTTTTTAAAGACCATCACCATATGCGACATTAGTGATGGACCTTAAAGGTTCATCACAAGAATGAAGCATCATAAAAAACTCATTAGAATGATCAATGATGATGAACATTTATTGACCATCACCAAAAGTAACCAAAAAGATCATTGGTGATGGTCAATAAAATATCATCACTAGAAGTGTCACAAAAGAGAGAATTAGTGATGGGAATTTAACGACCCTGACCAAAAGTGTCACCAAAGAGAGAATTAGTGACGAGCCTTTAATGACCCTCACCAAAAGTGTCATTGAAAATGGCTTTGGTAACAAACCTTAAAGGACCATCACTAATATACATTTACAACGCTTTTTAAAAGACCATCACCATATGTCACATTGGTGATGGACATTAAATGTCCATCATAGGCATCAACCTCACCAATGACCTTTTTTCTTGTAGTGAATTTGTAATGGCAATCATATAATGTAATTAAAATTGACTTCTTAATAATTTACGGAGGATGGGAATTATGATATTTAGTTGTGTATTTTATGGGCATATGTCTATTTTTTGTTAAGTGCATGAGTCAAATGGTTGAGAAAAAATGTGGTAGTAGTTGCACAAGCTTCCTAATTAATCATATCTATATCCCCTACATCCTTTTATGGTTCTGGCTCACCTCAGTTGAGATGCTCCTTTGTCTAGAAGTAGTGAAAATGTCGGCAAAGTGTTAGGCTACACAAGCTTTTTTGTTGGCACCCTCATTTGAACCTTGGGTCAAACTCAAATTCAAATTTTCCTCCAACAAATGGTTCCATTTCTAGAACCTCAATTTCCTTAGGGGATTTAGATCATGCGACGAAGATATATTCATCATGAAATCCAAAAATGGTGGCATGAAATGGTTGATTACTTTATTTTGCAGTAGGAAGAAGTAAGACTGAAGAATATGAATTGGGTCAAAAAAGAAATGTTGTACTCTAAACCAGCTTGTGGCCAATACAAAATATTTTGGTGTGAATTCCTAGAGAATTTTGAAAATCAGTTGGCTCATTTCCACCATAGATCAAGGGTTGCAATACAACCAAGGTTGTGTAGAAATTGGACCACAACCGATTAGGTCATTCTTCATTGGTTGGATATAGAGTTAACGAGATTTGTTTACTTTTGGTTAATGCAACTCTTGAAGGTTATATCATTTCATTTTCGACTGAGAAGCACCAATGGTTCTCTCACGCAGAATCCATATTCAAATTTGGAATATGAGGACGATTGTTAAAGGACATCCCACTCTAGATTAAAGTTTTGCTGGTTAAAGAGAGTTTGTTAGAGTTCCCACAAGACCAAATGGCATCTTAAGCCTCTAGTACTGGGGCAATGGATTAGTAGAGAGGAATTTCATGTCGTTATGGGAGGATAAAGGAGTTCCTATAATGAACTAAGAGGAGTTGTAGAAAATGAGGGATTTCATAGCATTGTGGAGGAAAATAATAGCTGAAGAGTGGCATGAAAGTAATTTGTGGGAAGTTAGGATTAGATGTAGGGAGTTGTAGCGCATATGTGACGCTAAGAGGAGTTTGACTGTGAGGAATAGGGAAATGAAAATTCCATAGTTGCAAAATGGAAGCGAGGGAGAATGTTCATTTTCTAGAAAAATAGGAGCGACCAGTGGAAGTGGAATGGAAGGATCAGAAGTGGTTACTCTGATGCACAAGGATATGGAATGATTTCATACACCTGAGTTATATTCCTGAATGACTAGAATACCCAATGAAGATACTCTGGTAGACGATGATTTCCATTTCATGATGACGTGGTTTTTCTTTGAGGATGAATTAGTACCCAAATGTAAAACTCTGTAGCCCAACATCATGACTCTTCGTCTCCTTGACCTTCCTCTTGTGCTATCTCAAATTCCATATTTTCTCTTTTCAAAGGTACACAAGTTCATTAAAGTTTAGTTATCACTTAAGTGTACAATTAGTTCTAGTGTTGTTAGTAAATTAATTACATCTAATTCATCTCGATCGAGTTCCCAAGGATTCATACTTATTTTTTCAACACAAGAAACTATGGCTGGCGTCACATCCGATTCATGTACAAGATACCTAGAGTTTGCAGGAAAGGGGGGTGAGGATGTTGACCAACATTGGTATTTGTGTGAGTTTGTTTGGGGAGATCGTCAGACTCAGGATGCTACTAATCTCATTGAATTCCAAACTACATTGCATGATCGAGTATTGAGGTGGTTTATAAAATGGATCAATGCTAACCCCAATGCTGGTATTGATCGGGTTAAACAAGATATTATTCAAGAGTTTAAGTTACCATAGTCAAATCAACAAGGATTGGCAAAATTGTTGGACCTTCGTCAATGAGAAGGGGCATATTCTTGGAAATGCATGCAACAGTTCAAATATGCTATTAGTAAACTATCTTATCCTATTGATCTCCATCACTAGAGACATTGTTTTATCAAGGTTCTATTACCAATGACTCATATTTTGGTATCTCAATAGAATTTCAACATGCTTCAAGATGATTTTTAGAAATCAATACAAATAGAGGCTATGGTTTGTTATTCGCAAGATTGCAAAGCCGGTGGCGCTTCAACAAATCCTGCTATTATGGGCCTCCAGAATTAGATTGATACATTGATAAAAAAGCTAAAATATTTGGCACCTTTATGTCTTGTGAGACCTCATGTTTGGTTTACCCACTGTCACGTTGAGGGAAATCATGTTACAGAGTGCCAATGACTGAGAGGGTAAGGGTCATGCAGTGCTCCTATGGGACCTCCATTACTGTAGTCTCCCGAAGTTGCAAAAATATAGTATGCTCTTCCTTATCATGCTCATACACAATTCCAATCATTTCCTAGACCTCAAGGTATGTCTGCAACCAATTATTGCCAGATCTATTGAAGATTTTGTCATTTACCTCGATTATGTCTTATTCTATAGAAGTATTCCAATGTTCCGAATAACTAAATTTGTGATTTCCATGGATCACCCAATAACCAAACAGATCAATGTCGGTACTTGGACACTTTAGTGGATCACCTTCATCGTTCTACTTTCGGTGTTAATGACACTCCTCGAGGGCGAAGAGGAGGAGCATTGAGTGGAGGAAGGATAGACAAAAGAGGCCTAATTAGGTGCTATAATTATGATCATGAAGGCCATGTGGTGAGGGAATGTACTTTTCCACAGAGACCATGGTGTGCATATTGTCAAGTAAATACACATGAAACTAAACACTTCCATGAACTTATTTCTCATTGGGAGGAGCGAAACTAGGATAAAGGAGTTAATTTTGTATGTGAAGATCCCCGGGGATCGTAGTCCTTGAACGCAACACAATATCAATGTTGTCACGAGAGGAGGAAAGAAGACGGGAGATGATACTGAGTCTCCTAATTAACTAGTTGTTATAAGACCTACATCTCCAAATAAATCGTATGATCTGAAGAAGGAAAAGGAGTATTATAGTTATGCAACCAGAATTCTCCATTAGTTAGTGTCCTCACAAGGATCTCCCAGTGAAATGCAAGAAAAAGTAAAGGCTCATGAGGAGAACAATTTTTCATAACATTCCCAACCTATAATGGATTGTATTAATTTATATTTACACAATATTAATGATGAGAAACTCATTGGTAAATTGCGGAAAATGTTGAAGACTATTATTAAGGATAATGTGTTCTTTGACAAACTAATTTCTACAAGCTTACCTAAGAGGCATTCAAGATAGGTATGAAGGAATAAGAAGTAGACTGGAAGGGTGCTTTGGGTATATTCTCAAATTTCATGGTTTTAAATCAAGGAATCCATGCTAGATTTGGGGTCAGATGTTAATATCTTGCCGAGAAAAACTTGGGAAGCTCTCTGAAAACCCAAGTTAGTATATTCCCCTATTTAGTTGCGAATGGCAAACCAATATTGCATTCTTCTTGTTGGAATATAAGAAGATGTTGATGTTGATATAGCCAGTGTTAAAACTTATGCATATTTTAAATTTATGAAATTATTAGGGATAAATATCCATGTCCGGCTTTATTGGGCATTGACTGGGCTTTCAAAAATTATGCAATCATTGATTTGAAGCGAGTGACTATGAGTTTTGAAGTGGATGGTATGCACGTTATACAACATCTTGATCCTTATCATGGCATGTGATTTATTGAACTAGTGGATGATGTTGAATCTCCTAATTAAGTGTACCAATTGTATCAATTGCCTGCAGGGAGGTGAGGCAACTATATTAGCCCCACAAAAATTGGTTCGATGAGTTGACATAGTATTCAAAGTACTGAAGTTGCCTCTGAGGCTGCAATGGAAGATTGAAGACAAAACACTCATGAAATTGACATTGTGATATTCTTCAATGAGTCCAATAGATTGGTACTGAGGCACATGAGTATCCTATCTTCTATGGTACTAATTATATTGTGAAATTTATGAAGGAAATTGATTATTGCATAGAAGAATATTAGAAGATCCTTGTAATGAGTGTTTCTTTGCAAGTGACTTTGAAAAGGTGGTGGAAATATCACCGAGATTAGTTGTAAGAATGGAACACAGTTAAGTTTGTTTTGTTATATCGATTTTCTCAATCGAATGAGATTTTAAGCAAAATTCCTATCTATAATGGTTGTACTTCTCTGCAAGACCATTTTGCACATTGTTCTTTTATATGGAGGGTTGATGGCATGATATTTTAAATGTGGTTGCATCTATTTATTCATTGCTTGGACAATATTGTGCAAGTTTGATATTTGCAAGAGGAGCTAAAACACCATACAACAGATTTGGATGTATTGACAACTTAGTTTTGTAGAGAGTTTTCTTTTTCTAATGTTGATGAAAAGATGGCAAAAGTTATTAGAGTTATTCGAGGAGTCTTGTTTTTAGGTGATGATGCGTTAGCAGAATGCAGAAGGTATGGAGACTTTGTGCACTAGTATGACTCAATATTTCATGAAGTATTTGTTCACGGTAAAGTTAATAAAGACCCACATGGCGATTTACAGGAGTTGAGGAACTTACCTTTCAAAGAGTTTGAAGGGGAGTGATAAATTAAATAGAATCCTATATGTGATGCTCTGCATCTACAACCTATTAAGCTGAAAAAAAATGAATATTGGCATAGAAGATAGGCTGAAGCTTGCCTCCGTTGGTGATTACTGGGATGATCAAACCACGCAGGAAATTTTGGGTCTACTTAAATAATATGACGACCTATTTCCCTATTCCGTCTCATAATTGAAAGGAATTAAAGGTGATATGGAAGAAATGAAAATAGCACTGAAGCTAAATACAAAACTTGTTAAGCATTGGCCTTACAGGTTGAATCTATGAGTCAAGGAGAAAGCCAAGAAAGAAATTGACAAAATGTTGGTTGTTGAACTTGTATTTCTTGTTGATGAAGTTGAATCAATAAGTCACATTTTCATCCATGATAAGAAGAATTCAAACAAAATTTGAGTGTGTTTTGATTATTGTAGTCTCAATAATGCATGTGTGCATGATCCATTCCCAACCCCTTTCAATGATGAAGTCTTGGACAATGTTGGGGGAAATGAGGCTTACTCTTTTACTAATGGCTTCTTGGGATATCATCAAGTACACATTACAGAAGAAGGTAAGAAGAAGGCCACATTCACTACTAAATTGGGGTCTTATGCATATAACATTATGCCTTTTGGGTTGAAGAATGCTCAAGTTGTCTTCCCTTGTATTGTCATTACTACTTTCCATGAATATATACACAAGTTTTTGGAGGTTTACATGGATGATTGGACTGTTTATAGTTTGCTCAAGGATCATCTTATCTTATTCACGGTTATGTTTCACAGGTGCAGGCAACTCCAAATATCATTAAACATAAAGAACTACATTTTTGTTGTGCATTTTGGAACATTATTGGGGCATATCATTTGCAAGGAGGGAGTCTGTGTAGATCCTACTAAAGTTGTTATGTTACTGAATATGCGTCCACCCACCTCGATTTGAAATTTTCATTCCACTTTGGAACATAGTGGTTATTATCATAGAATCATACAAAGTTACGATTTAATTATAGCTCCACTTCAGAGGCTCATTAGGAAATCTTAGCATTTTATGTGGTCCACCAAATGTGATGTTGCATTTAATATATTGAAGGCAAAGCTTAGTAGTGTGCCTATTTTAGTTTATCCTAATTGGAACAAGAAATTCCAAGTCTATGTTGATGCATCCGGTATCGCTTTGGGTGTTATCTTGATCTAACTAGGTGAACAAAACTTGGACCATCCTATCTATTTCACAAGCAGAAAAATTTCCAATGTTGAGAAGAACGATACTACCATAGAATAGGAAGCTTTGGCGATGGTCTATTCTGTCCACAAGTTTTGACATTACCTATTGGGAGGCCCATTTAAGTTTTTCACAAACCACTCAGCACTTAAATATTTATTTAATAACCCTATTCTTCATGGAAGATTTTATCAGTGGTTGTTGTTATTCCAAGAGTTCACATTTGAGGCAATTGTCAAGCCAAGAAGGTAAAATGTGGGGCTGAATCATTTTTCCAGGTTAGAGTCAGGAGAGTCATGGGGACTAATCGATGATGCGTTTCTAGATGATCATTTGTTCTACATTGAAGTTGTCCCTTTCTTGCCATAGGTAAGTGCCTTTCTCATTACACTACAGTGCAAAAAATGCATTTAATTGTGATAGAAACAAATTATCAACTTATTGCAAGACAATTATATAATATGGGGCTTGATCAAGTTCTATGGGTCTGTATCCCTTATCATGAACGTGCATGGATAGTGTGTGCATGTCAGACTAGACTTGTAGGGGGACATGTTGGAGGTAAAGCTACTGCTCGAAAGGTCTTACAAGATGTATTTTGTGTTCGACCCTATTCAAGCATGAAAAATAATATGCAAAGAATTGTGATGTCCTGCAATGGGTTGGTTGACCATTTCATCAATATGAAATTCCCTTGCATCTGGTGTAGGCACTTGCTTTGTTTGAAAGATGTCTTGTTGATTTTATTGGACCAATCCACCCTCCTACTCATCACACACATGCTCGATATATCATTACCACAACATATTACTTGACCCATCGGCTGAAGCTGCTCCGGTCAAATATTGTACTGTTGATATGACTTCTAGATTGATCTTTGAGAATATTATTACCAGGTTTGGTTTTCCTTGTCGCCTAATGAGTGATCAAGGTTCCCATTTTATTTAAGAAATAGTTTAGAAGCTGTTGCAAAATTTCATGATACAACATCATAAAAGAACTCCTTATCATTTGCAAGCCAATGGGACTGTAGAAGTGTTTAATAAAATATTGGAGAGGGGAATTACTAAGATCTATTCCACAAATTAAGATGATTGGGATGAACCAGTTCTTGCTACTTTGTGGGCCTATAGAACTACAGTCAAATGACTACATATTTATACCCCATTTGAATTAGTTTATGGCGGATAAGTTGTTGTTCCTATCGAGTGTATTTTTCCTAATATTTTCATTCCTCATGCATCTCAAATTTCAGAGGATGAATCTATTATTGATAGAGTAAGTGAGTTATTGCAACTAGATGAATCCCCATTTTCTGTGTATTTTCATCAAACAATTGGAAATGAGTGTCAAAACGCTTGGCATGATCGTCACATAATAAAGAAGCCATTTTTTGTGGGTGACCAATTACTACTTTATAACAACAAGTATCAAAAACATCCCAGTAAGCTCCAAATGCATTGGCTTGGTCCTTTTTGTTTGCATAAATTAAATATTTTTCTGTTCTTCAACTTGCTCAATTAGATAGTACTCTTTTTTCTAGATTGATGAATGTCGCTCACCTGAAGCCCTACTTTTCTGTTTTGACTTTAAAATAAGGTGTCCTCTCCTTCTGAGAGAAGTAGGTAGGAGTTAGATAGTTTTTTTCATAAAGTCTTTTCCCATTTTGATAGGTTGTATTTTCCATCTTTTCGATAAGGGTGGTCCCTTCTTAGTTGTGCCCTACCGCAACTAATTGTGGTAGTGGATATTTTGTTGTATCTTTTCTTATTAGAGTTTTTAATGATTGTCTTGTCTACTCGTGTTCCCGATTATGCCAGAGTTAGTTACCAAATCCACATCACAATTTCTGATAAGATTTTATTCTGTTGTTAGATTCCTATGGTGTCACTGCATTCCTCGATATGTGTCTAGATCACCTATCATCAATTCAAATTTAAGTCGTACTTCCTTTTCCTAAAGGAAATGTCCCCCTCTCATTGATGGTTATATATCTTCCTGCTTGTTGTCTTCACTTTCATCTTTTCCCATTGTGCAATTTCAGTTTTCGCTATGGATCCACTACCACCCATCCCTAAACATTATTTCCTTCTCATCATGCTATCTGATTTGTGTACACCTATCATCCTACAAACATGGTTCACTGGGTTAGGTCTTATTTCGATCTATGCCCTATTAATTCATGTATTCACTGCAAGGATGATCCCTTGGGATGTATAATAAAGCCCACTTTATTTATAATGACCTCTCTGATCCTACCTTGTTCCCTACACTTTAGAATGATGTTTTTATGGAGCCCAATACCCTCCCCACTGCCCACTCCACCATTAAAGTCAGATTTGTATTCTATCCGTTAAATTAGTCCACCCTTCTTCTTCTACCTGATTTACATGTATTTAGCACCACTCGTGAGATTATGCATTGCACATAGATTCTCATCAGTCGACTTGATGGGGGTTGCCTCTCGGTTAATCACGAATAACCCGTTCATGCCATACATATCCACAAAGTCAATGGATCGTCTGCACATGGTCCTGATGTTCATTCCACCCTTCATAAAATGACTAAGTGTGGCAAAAAGGCAGATGAAAATAATTTGTACAAGAAGTACATTACCACTTGAAAAGGTTGATGAGTTGTTTTAGATATCATCAACAATATGCCAATTTAGGTTGTTGTTATAGTTATCGTCACTAAGCACATGCACCACTATACCAGAGGAGAGTGCATGTTGGATGCTATTTTTATTGCAGAAGCTTGTGTCCATGGTGATCAGCGAAATTGGTTCAGCTACCTCCTCCATGAATTATTTGAAGCTTCCAAAGATGTCTATGCTTTGTCTACTTTTTTTTTTTTTGTATTCTTATGTATTCCCCTTGCTATGCCTCAATGGTGTGCCCCAGAGGGTGGTGATTTCTATAATTGTACAAGATGAACCTCTTGCTTATATTTATGCACCTTGGCACAACAATGAAGATACTATGAACAAAGAGTTTAATGACCTTTCCTCTGGAAACTAGTTCCACAAGATGGTCGTTATGTCATATTCTATTCCAAAGGTTCTTCACTCTTTGTTGGAACAATACTCTCCTCTAGTCTAGCTTGGGATATCTCATAGTTCCTGCTATCTTCGACTAATGCATGTTGCTTTAGACACTTTCTCCATGTGTCCACTATCGTTCTAAATTAATGAGAATGATTTCCACTCTGAAGTTGGCACTTGGCTTGGAGTCATCGCATGGCAGGAAGATGGACAAATTGTCTACAATTTCTTTCCAATGAACCCCATTGAGGAGGCCCCTTCTACTTCATGCAAGAATTATGAAGATGTGTCAAAGGGTCTTTAGCCTCTCCTGAAGGAATCTAAGTAGTGTGTGAGCGCGACCTATGCTACTTGGTACAATGTAGGCTCATATTTTGAACAAAATATTCAAGTACATCAATTTCCTCCTATGTCTACTACACCACCTGGTACCACACCTACCATTCCATCGGCCAAAACTCCTAATCCCCTTTCACCTCACTAACTCTGAAGCCCTATCTCTTCATCCACTTTTATTAAACTTGATACTAAACTCCTATCCACTAACATTGTTATTCCCATTGATGAAGAAAACCCTTATCCCCTCATACAACTTCTCATGGAACACCTCAATCTTCTGCAGCAACTCTATCTTACCATCCTGATTCACCTATTTTCATTGATGAGCTAGCTGAAATGAAGACCAATTATGTCTTTTTTTACTTCTTGTAGCCTACCTCCCACTATCAGTCCCCAACCAATAACCACACCACCTCCTGTTGATCCATCACCTCATCCACTTCGCCCATTTCAATTGAGAAAGTGGGATACTTCATGAAAGACCCAGAGTAGTGTCGTCAAGCCATATCTCTTACTACACAGCATAATGATCTTATTACTTTCATCCCAACCATCGTTCACCATAGAATTATGTAGAATATTTTTTTTACATATAGGGAGAATCCTTGCAACAAGATCAGTCAAAACGTTCAGTTGCTAGTGGCCAACCACTACATTTGAGTTTCCCACCAGCTGATATAGTCTCAGTCAACATCCTTAGTGCCTGGGCCTCACCACAATTGTTTCAGTTCATTGATTCTTCAGTCTCTCAATTGGAACATTGCTTGGTTCAGACAAAGGTAAGGTGCACCGGCCTTTTAGGTCACTTGTGAAGAGAAATAATGTTAGTTAGATGTCGTCGCTGTCATACAAATGCAATTTCTCCTTGAGAAGGAAGGATTAGAGACCTAGGTCATTTCAATTAATTCTCATTAGTAGTTCTTATTGTCTAATATTGCTCCATGTGCCACAGATCAACCTGGACATTTTGCCACCTTCTCCCCTACAGAATGTTGTGTTATGGTTGAATATACATGTCAGCAACTTGTGTCCAAACATGTAGAAGTTCAGGACACTGTCACTAATATGCAATAGTCTTCATCTAATCATTCAACAACCTATCGCAATTAGATCACTAAGAAACTCCATATTTCCACTTTTCTTTGTGCTCCTATACCCCAAGTCATGCAAGTATCTCAACACATGTTCTACTTGATCTCAGATGGTAGTGGCCTTGTCGCAAAGAAGAAAGTAGCTATTGACCCCTTGCACGAGAACATCCTAAATTTATTTCAGCAAGCACTGCTAACCCCCAATCTGGAAGCCCATAAGCAGATTCTAGATTAGGGAGACATAGTCGATCCTCAAATTAGCCTGTTGGAAGATGCAACCCAAGAAACTAAGCAAGCTCTCCATGACCTCTGCACGGAATCTTAGAAGCATTTTATTACTTTGAGTACTTTGCCCATGTTTTTAGATCAACATATTTAGGAACTTGTTGAGTCACAACCTAGTGATATTAGTAAGCAGACAATTACGAATTTTTCACTTAAGGTTTCCACAATTTTGGAATCATCGAACCCTTATGTTTCCGCACACACAAGCTTTAAGGATTCATCTCCTCATAATGTTCCATAGTTGGGTCCTTCGTTTGAAGGTACCGCAACTGAAGCTAATGGAAGCCAACCTGCATAGGATCTAGAAGCAATAGCGACAACACATTGACTCGAGGGTGAGTCAATACAATGTGTTCGGGGCATCTTGGCTTATTTTTTTTTAAAGGAATAACAACTTCCGAGGATGTTTTGCACAAAAATGCCAAAAATAGAGCACGATAAAATCAAAGAGGTAGCCAAATGTTCTAGAACTTGTATAGTGGAATATAAGCGCACGTGCCAAAGAAATAGGAGTCGATTTTGATGTATTCAATAGAGAATTAAGGTAATGGCCCTAGGTATTAGAAAAGAAATGGATCAAGAGAGTCAGGTATGAAAGACTAGATCAAGTGAATATGGCTATAAAATTATCTAGAATATGGAGGGAAATAATTTTATACAATGTTGCAAAGTTCGAATCGTGCCAGGGATATAGACAATGCATGTATTTGTTGGGACTATGTTGCAGTCTATAGTGTTATGTGATATTTGAAATCTGAGTCTGTAATTTTTTTCTTATGTTATGTCTATCAATTTTGATATCCATGTGCAAGTCTACAATTTCTGCAAGTTGTAATGGAGATGGTATAATTTAATTCAACTCGGTTGCTTAATAATATATGGAGGATGGAGATTTTGATATCTAGTTGTGTATTTTATGGTCCTTTTAAAATTTTATGCGTATACTTATTTTTTGTTAAGTGGATGAGTCGAATGGTTGAGAATGAATGTGGTAATAGTTGGCCAAGTTGCCTAATTAATTAGATCTAGATCCCCTACATCCTTTTATTGTGATGTCTCACCTTCAGTGAGATGGTCCTTTGTTCCAAAGGAGTGAAAATTTTGGTGAAGTGGTAGACAACACAGAGCTTTTTTTTTTTGGCATCCTCAGTTAAACCCTGGTTCAAACTCAAATTAAACTTTTCCACCAAAATAATTCTAGAATAAATGTTTGATTAATCATTTTCTCTAAATCCTTAAAGGCTCTTTGTTGACCCTTACCCCACTAGAAATTCCTGCCACTCATTTTTATGTTGGGAGGAGAAGTCACAACCCCTATCTACTTCCTAAGATACTCAAAGGGTTCTCTTTCCAGTGGCTAAGTAAATATATCTACAATTTGGTCTTTAGTGACCACATATTCAAGTCGAACAATGTTATCTACAACATGTTCTCTTAAGAAATGGAAATTTATAGGTATATGCTTGGTATTTTAGGGCAGGACGGTGTTCTTAGAGAAACTAATCGTGCCAGTATTATCACACATGATGGGAATAGGATCAGTCAACTCTACCCTAATGTCCTTCAAGGTATTCTTCATCCATAGAATTTGAGAACAACAAGTGGCATCTACAATATACTCTTCTTCAGCAGATGATAAACAAATGGAGTCGTGTTTCTTGTTGACCTAGGACATTAAGTAGTTTTTCAAAAGGAATGTTGCAACAGAGGTGCTCTTCATATCATCAATGTTTCATGCCAAATGAGCGTCAATATAGGCCTTTAACTTAAACTATATGCTTTTATCATACCACATTCCATAATCTCTTCTCCATTGAAGATATTTGAAAACCATTTTGATAGTGATGACATGAATTTCATGAAGGCAGGATTGAAATATGGCCACAAGACCCATTGTTTGCATGATGTCTCGTCTCAAATCTATGAGATACAAGAAGCTTCCTATCATTGATCTTTAGTCAACCTAATTTACCAGCAGTGTATCATCTTCTTTGCACAATTTTTAGCCTGTAACCATGGGTGTTCTACCCAGCTTACAATCTTCCAACCCAAACTTCTTCAGAGTTTCTCATAGGTGTTTCGATTAGGAGATAAATACCCCATTTTTTAATTGAGAAATTTGCAATCCTAAGAAGAAGGACAATTCTCCTATAATCGAAATCTCGAACTCTGTCTACAGAACCTTTATAAATTGATTTCCCAATCATTCTAGGTCACTGCCAAATATTATGTCGTCCACATACACTACTACAATTAGTAGATGATCATCTTCAAGATTTTATATACAAATAGTCGTCTACAGTGCCTCTCTTAAAGCCTTATTGCTGAAGGTACCAATGCAGTCTTACATACCAGGTTGTGGGAGCATGTTTGAGTCCATATAAGGCCTTATTCAATTTTCACACAAACCCTTCAATTTTAGTGAGCATGAATCCTTCTGGCTTCTCAATATAAACTTATTCTTCTAGATGTCCATTGAGAAATGTTGAATTCACATCCATATGATATACCTTGATGTTTTATGACTGAGAAAGGCAAGAAACATTATGATAGCTTCTAGCCTAGCTACTAGTGTAAAGGTTTCCTTGATACCTATCGCCTCTATCTGGGCATACCCTTTGTAGATCAATCAAGCCTTTTTCCTAATTACATGATCCTACTCATTTAGCTTATTTTTTAAGACCCATTTTTTACCTATGACATTTTTCTCTTTGGGTCTTTGAGCAAGCTCCCAAGTGTCATTATTCTCAATTTGGTCAAGTTATTCATTCATAGCTCTCACCCAGGACCTATCCTCACTTGTACCTAGCTGATATTTTTAGGTTCACCTTAGATAACAGAGCAATATTTGCACAACTTGAACTTCCAACAAATTTCCTCTTGGTTTGAACACCAAGTATTTGATTTCCAAGAATTTGACTCTCTGAATGATATTTATGTACATACTTGGAAGGTGTTTTGGGCCTTCGAGTTGTGATCATTTCTATGTCTTCACTATCTGATTCTATTTCATCATGATCTAAGGTCCTGGTGGCTTAACTCTCTTCTCCATATGAGTTCATGTTTCCTTTGGAGGACTCAAGTTGTGAATCTATTTCATCTATTACTACATCAATGCAATACTCAACCCTCTTTGTCCTTTTGCTGTAACACTTGTATCATTTACTTTGAACAAAGTACCCAAGTAATATACCCTCATCTGCGCATGAATCAAAATTTCTATGATTCTTATCATTCCTTTTAATAAATCATTCTCTCCCAAACATCTTGTAGTGTTTAATTGATGTAGGTTGTCCCTTCCACAACTCATAGGGGTTTTTATCACTATTAGGCTTAATTTGTGTTCTATTTGATAGGTAAACTATTAGTTGTGATTCTTCTCCCTAGAATATGTGAGGTACATATACTTCATCCATCATACCTCTAGCCATCTCCTAGATTGTTCTATTCTTTCTCTCAACTATTCCATTCCTTTGTGGAGTTCTAGCCACAAAATACTACTTGCTTATGCTAAGCTCTTCAGAGAATTCTTCAAAGTCTCCAGAAGTGTATTATGCTCCTCTATCTTATCTTAATCATTTGATATTTAGATATTGTTATCGAGAAAAATAGTGTCCATTCAGAGGTGCTAGTCCCACTAAGATGGGTAGCTATCTTAGAAACAAACAAACTAAAGTTACTTGTGTTTTCCTTTATGAGGGATACATGAGAGAGAAGCAGAGAGTACCAACCTCAGTCTTTCGCTTGGCTCGTTGCTTGTTTCCTCCCTCCTTTGACAGAGCTTTGCCGCTCCTTCCTTACTTGTCCTCCTTCAAAGAACACCTATAAAGTCAAAGCAGAATAATACCATCAAAGCATAGAGATATATAACCATAAACAATATAGGATCAGATGTATATTAACCATAAAAATGCATATATCAATACAAGATTCAAAGATATACAAGAATATGGCGGAAATCTCAAATAGATTTATTGATAGAAGTAGTAGAAAAGAGGATTACAACCCATTGGTATAACCCAGTGCCATCCTCCCAGCATGAAAGCACTCTTCACCTCATGAAAAGCTAGATCACCCAACACTATGATGTTTGATAGAGAAACCAACAACACTTCCTTACAAGATATAAAATTCCACCCTCTAGATCTCCAGGATGAGGGATCCATAGATAGATATTTTTAGGCACGTGAGTTAGCTTCTGGGATTTTGATTAGTGTCATCTCTCTGATAGTTCTTGGTTCCACTTGGAGATTTAATGATCTCTTACTCATCCTTGGGCAAATTTAGAGAGGCAAGTGTCAAAAGGGCAGTTTCTAGAAGATTCTCTGGGTTTCCACCTAGCCAACTGCCTCTGCCATTTGTCTACTCTCACTCATCACACCCTATAGAAGGGATTTTTAGTATGCATCACACTTTCTGTATGTAGTAGGCGAGATTCATCACACCCTTAGCATTGAGCAGTCTGTATGGTCCAGTTTCGACCAGTTCTGAGTAGTTTTTCAAGGAGAACTTCTAGGAGATGATGTAATCAGTTGACCTTATTCCTTTAGGGTATAAAACAACAATTTTAGGGGTTTAGAAGCCCTTGGTTTATGGACATATGAGATTGAGATTGCAGTTCGCAAATATGTCTATAATAGTTGCCCCCTAAAGCATGAGGTCGTAAATCTTCCAATGTCCAGTGAAATGCTTTATCATGAGGATCTGAGGTTTTTCGAACTGGAAGGTGACCTGTAATAAGATACAATACAATACATTATCTTCATAATATTTTCATGATCTAACTAAGGTGGGCATTCCCATGCTCAACTTTATAAATTAATTTTCATGTACATATGATAGACAACCATCTACGTGACAGAATGATGATTCTGGTAGAGTCATCATCCTTTGGCTCGGATGATTACCTATGCAGCTATGATGTACATTTGATGTATTTATTTTCCTGAATATATCATAGCCCGGAAGGATGAAACTAGATCCGGGGTCTTCAAACTCGTTCAATCTTCACCCGATGTACAAGTCAATCCATGTGAAAAGATGTTCTGATGTCAAACATGGAAAGACATCGTCTGATTGCCAGCCAACAATGTAAGTTGTTAAAAGGCATGAGAGGAATCACCGATAATGATGATGACCCTCAAGGTACTGCAGTACAATTCACGTGGTGTGAATACATGAGTCGATGTCGAACACCACACAAAATCTTTCGGTCGAAAGCCATTGATGTAAACCTGTTTCCGGAAGTGAGGAACTTCCCATTGAGGCATGCAAGCTTCAAAGTACTGAAAGGGTTGTTCCTAAGTTAACTTCTTGGATAATGAGTTGATGTCGACAAGAAGTGACCCTTCATAGGAGGGCCTTAATGAATCCCACATCTACGACACGAAACGGAGCAAATGATTTTGTGGAGGTGAAAACGATCTGATGATACAAGGTTCAGGCTGGCAGTCATGAAAGAATGAAGCATGAAGGTATTGCAGTGGATGAGATCTTAGCTGGGTTGGTGAATTCTCTAAGCGACTTCTATTGAACATATTGACGACACTGAAATGGATTGTGTTGGGTCCCTATAATACTAGTGATTACCCCATTACTATGGTAGTTGTACCCTTTATTAATATTGTTGTGCCCCTATTGCCCCCATATTGTTATTACTGTGCCCCATAGAATCCCTCTATTGTTATTTTTTAGAAGCTTTGTCATACCATTAGAGCTGATTATCTTTCCTGGTTTCCCTGCAATACCCATAATTCAACTTCCTTTCCTTCCATAGAAAATTTGATGAAAAGTTCTTGAAAATTAAAAGCTATTGTACACAAGGATTGTAGCCATTGGACTCCTAGTACAACATCAGCACCTCCCATTGAAATGGAAAGCATTGGGCTAGTCAATACATATTCTCCCATGGATAGCTTGACATTATGGCATTTTCCAGAGCAATTTATTGTTCCTCCATTTGCAATCATCACTTGACACTCTGGTGCTGGATATAGGAAGCAATTCAATTCTTTGGCTACCTTACAATGAATAAAATTGTGGGTACTTCCTGAATCAATCAACACTATTACCTTTTTCTTCTTGATTTGTCCTTCTATCTTGATGGTTTGAGGAGTGGTAATTCCCACCAATGTATTACAAGATATGGTCGAATTCATTTTTTCTTCATCTAGGCTTCGTTCCTGGAGTATATCCTCTTCTTTTGACCTTTCTTGCTCCTTTTCTTCTTGCTCTTCACAATCTATGTAGAATAATTTCTTCTCAGCACAATTATGACCATTAGTGTATTTGCTATCACAACTGTAACAAAGCCCTTTTTCTCTTTTTTCTTCCAATTTTTGTGGTGTCAACCTTATAGGTTGTGGAAGACTAGCGGCAACACCACTTCCGTCTTTATAGATATGAGTGTTATGCTTCCTGGTTGCCATAATTTTGCTTTCCATTTTTCTTGCTAACCTGAATGCTTTCTCTAATGAATCAGGTTCTTAAAGGTGAACATCATGTTGGATATTATCCTTTAAACACCCTATGAACACATCAATCCTATGCTCCTCTGGAATATCTCTTACCGTTATGTTCAATTTTTGGAACTCCTCAATGTGCTCCATTATTGAACCCTTTTGTTTGAGACTTATCAATTGGCTAAAAAAAGTGTTGCTTTTTGTATCCTCATAATGTGCTATCAATTCTTCCGTAAAAATTGCCCAAGTGATAATTTGTTTACGAGAGCAAAGCCATTGATACCATACAAACTGATTTGGTTCCAAATATAAAGTTGCAATACGTACCTTTTGTGTGTTTTGCACATTATTGAGATCGAAAAATTGCTCCATCTGTAATATCCATGTTGCGGGATCCTTGCCATCAGACGTCCTCATATCGACTTTTGGAATATGGTGGGTCTTCGATCCAACATTAGAGTCTATGGAATCATGATTAACATTTCTTTTGTTCTCATCATGAGTTTCCTTTACTACCCTTTCACCCTTAGTGACCCTTTCTTGTAACAACTTATTCATATTTATCTTCAATTCTTCCATGTCTGTCTTCAAATCTATCTTCAAATCATCCATCTTAGCTTCCACGTCATTCATCTTAGCTTCTACACTTTACTTTAAACAATCCATCTTAGATTCTATTCCTTTTTGTGCAAGTGACACTTGTTGCACTTGGTCTCGTAATTTTGATATATCATGTTGCATTTCTTCCTCTTCTTCAATGAGTCATGCTAGAGCTTTCAAGTCGCCTACTAGGTGTTTCCATTTTCTTTCTTTGGGGCATCAATTACTGATAATAATGCTTCACTATTCCCTTTGAATTCCTTCAAAAATAATTCTTCAAACCAAGCTTAAGCAAACATTTAAAAAAATATACACACCTTTTTTCGCTTTGTAGGAGCTCAATATTGCCTCTATTTATCTTTGTCATTTCAGATCATCTAGTTGTGAAATTGCGACCTGCGGTAGCCCGTTGTGTCCTCTTTCCAATGCCACTACTCTAACCTCAATTGGATTCTCCAATGAAGAGTTATGCTAAATCTCCCACAGTGACCTTCTTACGAAATTTCAATCAGATGCTCAGAGAGAAAGTTATGATGATTTTCCCCCGGTCACGTGTTTTGAATGTAATTCAGGATTCTGCAAAAGGACCAACTTCCTTAGTTAATATCTTCAAAAATATAGAGAGAAAAGCTCTAAAATTAGGACCTGCGATTTTAGTAAGATGTCTTCTCAAATGGGTTTTTTTTTTAGCTTCTGAAACATCGCAGAAAAATGTTATAGGGAAAATGCCACGATGACCTGTTTGGAGCAGCGAAACCCTAGAATCCAAAGCTCTGATACCAAATGCTATGGAACCAGCTCAAGAAAAGATAGAAAAGATAGATCAAATGGCTTAGAATTTAGCCTCTTCGAGGGGGTAACCTGTTTTACATTACATAAATGAACAATTCTTGGATGATTCAAATGATAAAACCTCCTTTATATATATAGGAGTCTAAGGAGTCACAATATAACCCAGCCGACCTAACAATAATAATATAAAGCCACAAAAATAACAATAGAGGGATTCTATGGGGCACAGTAATAACAATATGGGGACAATAGGGGCACAACAATATTAATAAAGGGTACAACTACAATAGTAATGGGGTAATCACTAGTATTATAGGGACCCAACAGACAAGTTCTCTAAATCACAAGTTCTCTCGATATACATTGGTTTCTTTAATCACAGTCATGTGTACATGCTAGTTCACTTCACTGAAGTAGCGAATATAAATTTGTTTGGGAAATAAAATTATTAATCTGATAATACTGATTCACCACCCTCTTAGTATTATTTCCAACACTCTTTTGGCATGGAAGAAGTCAAGTACTTGGGACGCATTTTGGGTTCTCAAGGTGTGAGGGTTGGTCTGAATAATATGTAGGCAATGGAAGATTGGCCCCAACCTTAAAGAGTTTGAGTGGATTCTTGGGTCTCACTAGCTATTATCGCAAAGTTGTCCATAATTATGGATGCATTGACAGACCCCTCACTAATATTCTCAACAAAAAATAATTTCCTTGGACAGATGCAACTCAAGAGGCCTTTTTGTCTCTCAAACAGGCCATGTTCTCCACTCTCGTATTGTCCCTACTCAACTTCACCAAATATTTTGTCATTGAATATCATGCTTTAGGTATTGGTATTGTTGTTGTATTAATGTAGGAAGGTAGTTCATTGGCTTCAACCAGTCAACAACTCACTGGAAAACCTCTATGTCAATCTACTTATGAGAAAGAAATGATGGCGATCTTACATGTAGTAGACACTTCGAGGCCATACTTATTGGCGTGAAATTCAAAAATACGCATGAACCATCACAGCCTAAAATATTTTCTAGAGCAACATCTATCATCATGACAACAAAATAAATGGCTTTCCAAAATGGTGGGATATCATTATGAGATAATTTAGAAGAAAGGGCATGACAATGTAGTGGTTGATGGTTTATTGCATCAATTTGAGGATGATAGCACCATCCTATCAATATCTCTACCTATACTAGATTGGATTGAAGAGGCCTCGAAGGAATGGTTCTCCAACCTCTCTCTTTCCCAACTCATTAGTAACTTAAAGGAAGATCTTGATTCCTCAACAGAGCACTCTTGGAAGGATGATATTCTTCACTACAAGGATGGACTAGTGATATCCTCGGTGCCCACCCTCAATGCCCTCATCTTGGATGAGTTGTGCTCATCTCCAATTGCATGACATTTCAGATTTCAGAAGACATTTGATTGCACATATCGTTCTTTGTTTTGGATTGTCAAGAAAAATGGCATTCTTACTTTTGTAGCTAAACGTTATGTGTCCAATGCAATAAAGGGGAAACCGTGAAGTTACCGGGAACCTTACAACCATTGCGACTCCTTGCTTCAATATGGATGGACTTTTCCATGGATTTCATCACTAGTCTCCCAAAGTCAGGCAACAAATAATTCATCATGGTGGTTGTTGATAGACTTTCTAAATATGCTAATTTTTGCGCTCTACAACACCCATTTATCCCCATTTTCATGGCTCAATTTTTCTTGGACTAGATCTTCAAACTACATGGCATGGTGACTTCCAATTTGTGTAATCACAACCCCACTTTCATGAAAAAATTTGGCAGGAAATTTTCAAGCTACAGGGCAAGAAACTCCAATGAAGTAGTTTCTATCATCCTCGAATTGATGGTCAAATAGAAGCAACCAACAAATGTTTCTAGACCTATACGAGGTGCTTCATTTCAGACAAGCAACATCAATGGGTACAATGGCTACCTTGAGATGAATGGTGGTATAATAATAACTATCCTTAAGCCCCCAAGATGACTCCATATGGTGGAGTGTATCGCCAACTCCCACCTTCGCCTATTTCTTATATACCTAGATGTTCAAAAGTATAGGAAGTTGATCAACTCATACATAATTATGCAAGAATGATCGCTTATCTCAAAGATAATATACATCAATCTTAGAACTAATTGAAGCAACGGGTTGAAAAGCATCGTTTTGAACACTCATTTCAAGAAGGGGATTAGGTATTCGTGTGACTCCAACCATATAAGAAAACATATCTCAAAGAGAAGGGTTGCCATAAACTAGCACCCAAATTCTATGGGTCTTATCAAATACTTCAATGCATAGGAGTAGTTTCCTACAAACTGGCCTTGCCACCTACTTCAAAATTCCATCCAGTATTTCATGTATCGTGCCTCAAGAAAGTTGTGGGATACAATTGCAAAATTCAAACAAGTCTAGTGAAATTAGATGAGGAAGGCTCAATCTGGCTCCGACAAGGATATGCCCTCAACACTTGTGAAAGACATCTTTGTGGCCATAGGATCAAGGAAGTCCTCACTGTTAGTAGTTTTATTCCTTAGATAGATATTTCTAATAAGGTATCGTGTTCGTCAAATGAAGATCATATGGCAAAGTTACAACACTGGGAATTTGATGTGCCAACTTACCGCAACGAGGCCCATTGTTTGGAATTTCATCTCCTAGGGTTAGGTTTTTGGATGTTTAGGGTTTTCCACTGTTTCTCATTAATAAATATGCCTTCAACCCTCATTGTAACATGGTTCAGAGGCATGTAGCCTCCACATCTCTTCTCAGAGATAAGCCTAATGGGCCGACTATGAGTGATAGTTAGTTAGAGATTCAATAAAGCCCACATTAATAATTGTAGGTGGTTGACCTGCATTAGAGAAAAGGGACCCAAAATTAGTTGTAAATGGGCCATAGTTAATAACTAAAATGGTTAACCCATGTTATGCAATGGACTAATAGTAGTTAGGGTATTGGATGTCATTTAACTATAAACAATCTTAGTTAGTAAGAGAAATATCATCACATCTTATTATAATTGAGATCTTCTCTGTTGGAGGTTTCCCCCTTTAAGAGGAAAGAGAACATTGAATCTACTTCTTAATAATAAAATATCTTGTAGTTTTTCTCATTTCATGCAATAATTATGTGTTTTGGGCTATATTTCTTCGTATTTCTGGTATTCTGCATTTCTCGTAGTCATGAATATAACATTTTCTCATAGAGGAATGATAAGTATTTCCGTAAAATTATTTGTGTTATGATGGAGTGGCTTTGGAAGGGTTTGATATGAAATAAGGGGAATACTATTATACTATAAAGAAAAATGCATATGTTTCTTTGGAATTCAGACATTATTATTAATGTGAGTGGCTATCAATGAAACGGGTTAGTTTCATAGCTTAGACAAGATTATTATCTATAAAAGAAACAATAGGTGTTTTTGTACATATGTATATGAGAACTAATTTCTAGCAAGGTGAATTTCCTAGAGAAATATTGGGACACACTTGTGAGCTAGAATGTTGGTAATAAAATAAAAATACAAATACTAAAATATTAAACTGAAACTTGGTGAAACGAATCTGAAAAACAAATGGGAATAGAAGCTTCTGATTAAATCATACATATCTATATTTTTTAAAAGATCAAATAATTTATAAAAGTTGTTGGCCATGATTTGAGGTTTAATTACACTATGTAAATAACCTCCAATTCAGACTACTAGAAAACAACTAACATAATACCATGACTGAGTTCAAGCTTATAGAACAAAGATTCCAACAATAATTAGGGAATTAGTTTTAAGAAATTTCATATAGAACAATTACTTCTAAAATAAAAAACATGGTGTTAATCAACTCCTTAGTCAAAAACATCCCATAGCTTGTATAAATAGTAATTGAGCTCTAGTTGGTTATATGTACATTAGAACGAATAGAGAAACAATAATTACTTCTGGTCGGAAAGGGAATAGGGTTGTAAATTGAGAAATCAAAACATGGAATCAAATCTTGCTAATGATAATAGACATAGTATTTAAGAGTAAATAAATTGTTTTTTAACAGTTGTAATTGTTAATACAATTCCAACTATAACCCTCCATGTGAGGAAGTTAGGAAAATATTGTAGGTAAATCCTAACACCTTTAATAATCTGAATTTAAACAAGAATGCAAAAGATTATAACCATACACATAGATATGTAGTGGATAAAAATTCATTTCATTAATATCAAAGAACTGAAATATGCTTACACACATAATGGAAATAAACTAGCTCAGGTGATGGTAGCTTATCTCTGAGAAGAGATGTGGCGGATACATGCCTCCGAACCATGTTACAATGAGGCTTGAAAGCCTATTTATTAATGAGAAACAATAGGAAACCATAAAAATCCAAAAATCTAACCCTAGGAGATGAAATTCCAAACAATGGGCCCCGTTGGGGTAAGTTGGCACATCAACTTCCCAGTGTCATAACTTTGGCATATGATCTTCGTTTGACGAACAAGATACCTTATTAGAAATATCTATCTGAGGAATAGAACTAATAACAATGAATATCATGTTGAAAACTCATATTCACCACTGGTGGTTTTCCCAAAAGATGTTGTTTAGGGTCTCAAAATGGCTTCAGAAGTTCAAGACCCGAAAAATTGCCAGAAATAATAAACTATGCTACAATTAAGGAAATTGAAAAACTGAAAGAAAAAATGGTGGGTGTCAAGGTGGAATAGTTGGGTGGCCACCAATATACACCTATATCATTCCTCTCCCCATAGGAGGCAATGATCCCCATTACGTTGAGTTCCTCCATGAGATGAGAAAACTTCTGTTGAACTTGGTCCTTGGTCAGCCACTTTCCATCGTGAAGGAGTTGGCCTTCTTTGACAACGCGATATAGTTGGATCCTTTGTTGTTGGGTGTTTTTGATCTATGTGTCCATGATATGATCATTTGTGTCTTGTTCCATGCAATCCGTGTTTAACTTTGTTGGTGTGAGTTGGTTTTCAGTGTCGGATGTGTCCAACAATGGTGGAAAGTAGGGCTGAAGGTGGTCCACATTGAAGGGCATAGACCAAGGAATGGTGGAGTACGGAGCTCAAAGGGAATGCCCCCTATTGACTTTGTGATGGTGTATGTCCCATATCAGAGCGAGTGAAGCTTGTGGTGGGGCCCACTGGGGCACTCCTTCTGCAAAAGTTGCCAAACTTTGTCGTTCACCTAGAACTTGTGTGGAACCCAATGTTGATCATGTTGTTGTTTGTACTTACCATTGGCTTTTTCCAAAATGTCATGGACCTATTGGCGGATATGTTGATTGTGCTCAATGAAGTTGTTTACCTCTTTGGCTTTGGACTAGATATGAGCCAAATCTACGCTACAAATGGTATATCCACAACAATCGAACATAGTGGTTGGAATCCCAAACCCACCTGAAAAGGGTGGTGGCTAGTTGAGCTATGGTGAGCCCGGTTATAGTTGTGTTGGACATAGGGGAGGCTCTCATCCCATGTGCGCTGATGCATTGAGTTGTACAAGTGCATAATGTGTACAATCATCCTGTTGACGACCACTTCTTGGCCATCAGTTTGGGGGTGGGAAGTTGTGGACTTAGTGAGGTTAGTGTCAAGCATCGACCAGACACTGGACCAAAATGTATTGACGAACCTGTTGTCCCGGTATGAGATGATAGACTATGGGATCCTAGAGTGTACCCACACTCATTCAAAGAAGTGTTTATCGCTCTCTTCTGGTATGATATTCTTCTTGTAGACCACCATAATGGCATGATCTTTGAGAATGTCCTTGGCATCCTTAGTAGAAGGTCCAACATGTAGTCCATGGAGATGGCTTCCCAAGGTCGACTAGGGGTAGGCAGTAGAGTACAGAGGCCTTGCTTCTTGATGGTCAATTTGTAAATGGCACAGGAAATGTAGGATCTCATGTACTTCTCGACATACTCTCGAAGATTCACCCAATAGAAATACTTATGTAGTACTTCCACTATTTTCTCGACCATGAAATTCCCATCAACATAACTATATTACGCTTCCCAAATTATCTTGGCACACTCACTTGAATTAACATAAAGGTGTCCAAGGTGGCATAACAATACGTCTTGGGGGTCAAAATATGGAATTTGTTGACCCTCCAATATCTTTTGGTATGTGTGGCTAAATTCTAGGTCATTTTTGTAGAGAAGTGGCCAATCAGAAATCTCGTGCCTAGAAGGGTAGAAATTTGCAAGACCTAGAAAGTTGCAGAGCTCTATAAGAGTGGTTAGGGATGGCCACTTGGGAATGACTTGGATCGTGGCTCGATACACATGAACCCCCCAAAAGTGAATTTATCGAAATTGGCACACAGCTTGTGTTGCTGCGATTTTGGGAGAACCTGTCAAATGTGGTGGAGGTTCTCTTACCAAGTATGGTTGAAGATCATGATGTCACCCAAGTATACCACTATAAATGAGTTGTTTAATGTTTGCATTATGTCATCCATAAGACACATGAAGGTTGTAGAAGCATTCGTCAACTTGAAAATCATAACCAACCATTCTAAAAGGACCTCCTAAAGGACTTCAAATCGAACTTTGTAAAATATTTTCCCCCCTTGACTTGGTCTAGAAGGTCATTAATCCAATGGATCGGGTACCTATTCTACACAGTGATCTTGTTTAGTGTCTGATAGTCAATACAGAGTCTCCAAGTCCCATCCTTCTTTTGTACCAACACGATCAGGTTCCCATAGGGTGATGAACTCTGGCGGATGTGACCTTTTTGTAGCAACTCCTCAATCTACCTCTTGATATCGTCATTCTCTAGAACATAGCGTTGAGAGATTGGACTATTGGGAAACGATGCACCTGGGGTCATATCGATGGAATGCTTGACCTGACAGTGAAAAGGCATGCCGGCGGGGGAGGTGAAGATGTCCTTGTACTCCTCCATGACCTTGTTCATCTGTTGTTGTCGTGAGGAGGGGCCGTCCCTAGAGGGCATGGCCACCGTCTTCGTCTTTCTCTAAGGGTGTATCATCAAGAAAATAAATTTCTCAGTTTTGGATATGTGCTTACTTTATTGTTTTACAGTAACCAAATAGATGGCAGTAGGCAGTGATACCTCTGGTATCCTGTACAACTTGTTTCCCAAGTTAACAAAAATAATGCGAGGCCTTGACTCATACAAAACATGTCACTTCCAAAACTATGGATGGCCTAATAATACATCAAAAACATCAAGAGGATCAACACCACATAATACCTCATCCGTGAAGGACTTGATGCCATATGGAAGGTGACATTGCTGGCTGACACGGAGATCTCGTCCTTTGTGAAGCCACCTAATGGTGTACGGTTGTGGGTGTTCTGTTGTTAGTAATCCCAGCTGCTTCATGACCTCTATTGAAATGAGTTTCTTTTGGCTCCTGCGGTCAACATGGAACTTTAGCTTGGAACCATTTACCCACATCTCAGAGTGGAAGAGGCACCTCCTTTTGGATACTCGTCATGGCAACAGTGGCATTGGGCTTTGTATCAATAATATTCTTCCCTTTTTCATTCCCCTTCTCAAGTTTTGGCTTAGAGTTAGAACATGTATCTGATTTAAAAGCCCTCAACTCGGCCACCCGTGACTGCTTGGCCCCACACTCACTTGTGTTGTGAGTGGAACTCTTATGGAACTCACACCACTTTCCTGTGTCCTTCTTCTGCTTCACGACGTTGTTCTTTGCTTGTATCTGTGGCAGGTTGTCCTAGTCCGACCCACCTTGGATTTATGCTTTTTTCTGTGGTTTGGGCATACCCTTCCCTTTCTTTGGATTCAAAGATCGAAAGTCTCTATTTTTATGTTTAAGTTTCTACCCAGTCTTGACAGCATATTAGTACATCCTGCTAGGAAAGGAGATTTCTAGGAACTCCATCTTATCCTCGATGTACCTATGTAGGTAGTCGCAGTACTTGAGTACCAAATGTTTTTTCAGAATCCTTGATACCCAGATTCATGTGAAGCATATGAAAAACATTGGTAAAATTTGACACATCTTGGTCCCTTCCTTGTCGCAACATTGTCCACTTTATGTATTTATGCTCATAGCTCCTAAAAGGGTAGTACTGCTCCTTGATGGTGTCCCAGAATGAATTGCAAGTGGGTGTGGCTAAAAACAATGAGGGTGAACTTTCATTCTTCTTCTAACAATATGTTTCCCACTAGTCCTTGATGTGGAGGGTAGCTTTGAGAGGAGCAAAAGTAATTATTTCCTAGCTAGAAAAATCATGAACAAAAAAATATGCTTCTTACAGATTTAACCATTTATCTGTGTCATCTTCATTTATTTGGCCCTCAATTATGGGAATGTTAAAGTTAATGTGTACCCAAAAAGGAATGGTGCTTCCAGAGTGGCTGTTGGATGTGGATGCACCTTCGATGGGAAACCATTGAAGGATCTAGTCAAAGTTATCCATCATTGTGGTCCTCTATTTCTCAAGGGCCTCCTCAACCAATATTTTGATAGGATATCCTACTCCCTCATATTTCTTTTCTATTCCATCGGTGGTCGTTGTGGTTTGTGAGTCTAGTCTTCAAAAGGTTCAACTAGATTGAGCCTTAACTCCGTATACCCTGACCTCATTGGGCACATGCAAAGAAGGATCGAGAATGATTAGACTGGTCTCATACCACTGATTTGAATTTAAACATGAACGCAACAAATTATAGATATAACCATACACACATAGATGCACCAGAAATAAAACTTCATTTCATTAATATCAAAGAACTGAAATATGCTTACATATAGAATGGAAATAAACTAGCTCGGGCAATGGTAGCTTATCTCTCAAAAGAGATGTGGCAGTTACATTCTTTTGAACTATGTCATAATGTGGCTTGAAGGTGTATTTATTGTTAATAAATAATGGAAAACCCTAAACATCCAAAAACCTAACCCTATGAGATCAAACACCAAAATATGGGCCTCATTGGGGTAAGCTGGTACATTAACTTTTCGGGGTCGTAACTTTGGCATACGATATTTGTTTGACACACACGATGCCTCATTACAAAGATCTATCAGAGGACATAAAGTGTTAAAAATGAATACAATGTTAAAATCCTATATTTTCCACCTGGTGGTTTTCCTAAAAAAACGTCCTTTAGGGCCTCAAAACGGCTCCAGAAGTTCAGGGCCCAAAAAACTGCCGAAAATAGTAAATTGTGCTACAATTAAGGAAACTGCAAAACTAAAAGAAACAATGGTGGGGATTGAAGTGGAATAGGTGGGTGGCCACCAATATCCACCTGGATCATTTAATTTCCATAAATTTAATTGCCAAACAATTGAGTTCTAAATATGTGTAAAATTTCTCGGGTTCGATAAATAAAAAAACTTGACAAGCTTAAGAGTTCATATTCCTTGTCAACCAAAGCCAAGATTATAGCTATACTTAAAAGGAAGGGAGTGATGGGTAAAAACCTACTCGCTTAAGTGAATCTAAAAATCGAAAGAGAACTCCACTTCACGAAGTTTTATTACCAAACCGTAACCTACGTTCAAAAAGGACTAGAGCATTGTTAAGATATGATTCTAGCCCGTGAAAAGCTTAAATGTAGTGGAAGGAATTTTTAAGAGGAGAATTTACCTCAAACCCTTCTTGTAAACTGATAGATGTTGAACTAATAAAGGATTACTATCCTTAGCTGAAAGCAAGGGCCAAGCAAGTAGGTACCATAACCTAGAACATGGTTTCCTTAAGGAAAAGAAGTTCATCTTCCATCACCTTGAGGTTGGAGCTCGCAGAACCCAACCCTAGAAACCAAAACTATAGCTAAATTTGAAATATTGTTAAGAAAAAATGCTTTTCTAGTGTTAAAAAAAATGAGGGTAGACCCTTGAACCCTATGAGGACAGTGGAATCCACTGGTAAAATTGAAGGGGGTAATTGTGGCAGTTTTATGTTCTTTGAGGAAAATTTGGAGTAAAAAGAACTTTCATAAACCAACATTATCATGGCAATGAATCTGGGGTTGATAACTATAGTTGATTCACTTCCAAGCCTAGAACTCCTAGGCAAGAAAATTTCATTGAAGGGAAGTGTAATAACCTTCCTCTACTCGAAATATTTGTAATATTTATTGGTTGCTAAAACCGAACTATGATGACAGAAAAGTCATCAAAATTGATGACATAATTATTTCTATAAATGTATTATTGATAAATAATTAATAAATTGGAAGCACTTGAAAATTGAACACTTGCAAAGGAGATTCTATATATGATAACATTTCCATGATAATAATTCTAGAAAGAATTATGGATAAAATTAATGGATGGGAGAGAAATATCCATTAAGTTCTTAGCTAGAGAGAAATGCTAATATGAGATTGCCATAAGGCATTGCTAAGGATAAAAGTAAGCTTTTGGTTTGAAAAAAAAATCACAAAATCGGGACGTCACTTGACGAAAAATCCCACATGGAAGAAAGACATAAAATGCCTACTGCAAGGATCAGTAAGGTTGTTTATATCTTGGAAAATGAAACTATGCTCAGGGGTGGAATGATGACAAATAGTTCCATGGTTGGGAGGAAAACAATGTTCCATTTTCAAGTGTATCCTATTTGCATATTATTGGTTAGATTGTGATTACTTTGCTTTAACGTTGAAGGTTGGTACATACTGCTTTATTTTCTATGTATCAATAATTTAGGATGGCATGCAAGATATGATTTTGTAATGAGAATTTTTATTTTATTCTTGTTCCTAAGAAAAAGGGTTTATTATTATTCTACAATTCTAGAAAAAAAAAATTAACCTATGTAAATTCACGGATAGAATATTTTTTTTAATATGATGGGTACTTTAGAATTCTAGAATAGAATATTGTTGTATTCCTATGGATATATATTTTTCATATACTAATGAATCATTATCTTAGAGAAAAGATTTTGTATTATGAAAATGGTAAGAAGTATTGTTATAAATATAAATTACTGAATTGTTGGTAAACTAGGAACTATAATTTAAGAATTTCAATTTGTTATATTACATTGAGAATAATTTTTTTTTTATGCAACACTGCATCGACTATGGCATGCTCAGCTAAGGGATTTGGACGTTCCAGAGCCTCACAGGACGACGCTGCCAGGACTTGCTTCTTCCCCTCGGTGCTTCGTCTCCCAGGTTCAGGTCATGTGGCCAGCCTGCTTTTCTTTTGCAGTCCGAGCAGCTCAGCCCTTGAGCAGATCACTGCCGGTGGAGGTGCAGAACTCAGAACCAGCGTCTTACACCAGCTCTACTTCTCCCGGGAAGGTATTTGCCAGAAACCCCGCAGGGCTATTTGCTTGGCCACGACTGGAATTCGCTTCTTAACAACGGCACAACAAGTGTTCCCTCCGCTAGAGGGTTCAGTGTCGATTTCAATGGCGGTGTTAACCCCCCGTTCGGTTCCTTTTCCTCAGAACCGTTTTTGGGCGGGAGGCTGGGCCACTTTCTTTGTCTTTCTTCCTTCGAAACAGTCCATGTCCGTGCGTCACTCATGGATTGGAAGCCTCGAAATAAAAATTCTTCCAGGAAATCTTGATCTCAAAACATCTGTAAAATGCCTGCGCAAGGAAGATGCGTGGCAAGTGTTCGAAGAAATGCAACACAGAGAGATGGTCTCTCGGATTTGGTCTCTAAGAAACCGTAGTAAGAAATGGCCTCCGATGGTAGTCCTGCCTTTGCACGACCTATCAGAGATTGATGCAGCAAGCTTCAAAGAGGCCTTGTCCCCTCTCAAGCCACACCTAATGACTAATACCACGTGCTGCCCAGCGCAGGGAAATGAAAAATAGGCACAGATTGGACCCCTGGCAAGCTGTGCTTATAACAACATCCTCTCATCTCAATCTTGCAGAGGACAGAAGATGCCAAAGCAATCCGAGTCTTTCCAGATCCTAATAGCACTCCTCTCAGGCAAAACTCTGCTTCAGAGGGTGAGCTCTTCAGATCTTGTGCAGGACCTCAAGCAAATACTGGACCTTAGGACGGGGATTCCTTCTGCTTCTCAAAGGCTCCTCTTCAAAGGTAAACAGCTTGAAGATCTCTTGCCCCTTTCATTTTACGACATTCAAAGAAATGCTTCCATCATTCTCTCCCTTCGTTTGAGAGGGGGAGTAGCTGGACAGTCATCTTCAGTAGCAGTGTTTTCTTACAGAGATGCTATCCATGCTCAGAAACCCAAGAACTCTGCTTCACCAGCCCAAGTTCCAAAACCTTTTTTGGTGGACAAGCTAGAGGAAACCCCCTCCATTGAAGTAATGCATCCAACGATGGACAGGCAGCTACAACTATTTGCCGAATTTGGCATTATTTGCAGGTTCAATGGGCTATGGTCACGCACATAAGATCTCTACAAATGGGTTCACTTCAACTGGACCAATAATTGCAAGGTTCTTCTCTGTTCTAAAGGTTTCTTCATTGTAGTTTTTGTTGATAGTGAGGATTATCAAAAAGCATTAACTGGGGGCCCTTGGTTTTGGGACTCAGTGGGTCTCTTCTTAACCCCCTGGTTCCCAGATTTTGATCCCTCCACAGCTATTATTACCAAACTCCCCATCTGGGTTAGACTTCCCAACCTCCCGGTTCATTTATGGCACTTTGCTGTGTTTGAAGGAATCGGTAACACTCTAGGCCGCTTTCTAGCTACAGACACTTCTAGAGGGGAAAATGGCATCTACACCTTCTCCAGAATCTGCGCAGAAATAGACATGAGCAAAGGATTACCAGATCAGATCATTCTCAAAGTTGGAGACTTCTACTGGACTCAGACCCTGGATTACGAGAACACACCGTTCCGCTGCAGAAATTGCCATCTCACAGGGCACCTTCATAGATCGTGTCCAGCGATTCCTGCACAAAAGAAGAAGGCCGCTCCTAAGACGAAATTCAAAAGTTGGAAACCTTGTGACCTCCCCCCCATGGATGATTTCAGTTCCAGCTCAGATGAAGAGGAAGTGGATGAGGACGGGATGGACGCTTCGCTTGCACAGGACCCGCCCCCAACAGGACCTGAGGAGTCCACAGCCCCACCTCTCACGCAAAAGTGCTCTCATGAGACCTCTCCTTCGGATTCAGACAAGGAGATCTCCCCGTCCGCCCAACTTAGTTTGCAAGTCTTTCCATCCCAGCCGAATCAACTTGGATGGGTCAAAGTTGGTAAAAAGAAAGGTAAAAAGGGCTGCACTGTGGACTCCACCCATGTTGGGTTGAATCCCTAGATGGGCTCTTGTCTCTTGGTTTGTCTGTATGCTTCCTGTTAAGAACTACTCTCTTCCTGTTTACTCCTCAAGGCCGAGGTGGATAGTCTATCCTTGTCGGCTGCCCGTTTTCTCTGGGGTTCTATAGGAGGTCCTTTGGTCTAGTTGTCATGTTCTCAGCAGAACTTCGGGCTTTAGTCTACCCGGGCAGTCCTTTTGTACAATATGTTTTGTTTTCTTAATACAAAAGCTTACTTACAAAAAAAGGAACTATAATTTAACAAAAAAAAATTGATCTACAATAGACTTGGGAATAAATTTTTTGCATATAAGAATGAGGTCAACTCCATGTCAATAAACAATAGAATTTCTTATTTCTTTTAGGACTACGAATTAATTATTAATACATTTTTTAAAGGAAAAGAAAATATTTGTACAATAAGCACATGCTTTCATAGTAAATATATCTCTCGCATAGTGGGTTGTAAGTCATAACTGCTAGAGCGTACTATGTTGTTTAAAAACACTTATAGCATAAGACTAAGAGTTTGAGTGAGCTTCCCTACTAATGGTACTAGACTAGTAGAATCTTGTTGGCATTATCTATAAGAGAGAAACTAATCAATAAAAAATTTAATACATGTCCATGGGTTGCTAAAAGGGAGAAGTTGAGGAAACTCCTCATTTCCCATAGCTAACAAAACAAAAACCCTTGGGAGAGCATAAATAAATACACAAATCTGAAGCAACTTACTAATCAAAAAGTAAATTAAAAATTGTATAATTAGATAAAGATCACAGATTAATAATTAATGAAAATTGGTTAATCATTGCGATTTAGCCACTTTGTGATTGCTATAAAGAGTCTCTTTTCCATTACTAGTGGGATTCTAGTAAACAAATAAATTTGTGCATATGTGGTAATAGGAATTTTGGATGCTACTAGTAATTTAGAATCGCATGTTAAGTAAATGCTTCAGGAACTTACCAACAAAATCAGGAGCACAACAGAAGCGTAACCCAATACCATGAAACTAGAGAGGGAGCGTGAGCAAAAAGAAAGTACATCAATGATATTATCATTTAACTGACAAGCATATACGAAAAATAGGGAATTGTGTATATAATGTTTTTAAAGTAAATACAGAGCCAAAAGAAAACTTGTACGTGTCCTCTTGAGAAAAATTGTTTTATAAAATGAAATAAATTACATAGTAGATCATAGAGTATAAAAGTTACAATGCTAAGCTACTATAAAAGGTTGGCCATAAACCACCATTTAAATGGAAAAAATAAAAATGTAGATTTAGGTAACCTCAACCATTTAGGCAGCAGGTTGTGTGTGATCATAAGGGTTCTCAACAAGATAGTTGAAGACAACTATAGGAAGCTAACAAAACAAAAATATAATTCATAGTTATCCTCATCATCCATATTCCATCGTAATGAAGTTTCAACCGACCTGGAGAATGATACATGGGAACCAGTTAAAGGAAAAATTGAATCGAGTGAATAACAAACTCGAATAATAAGCTATTGTAAATTGGGGTACCTATGGTAGGAAACAAAAGCAAAAAGAGGAGGTAAGAATAGACACCCTAAAATTAGAAAGGATAATGCCTACTAGCTAAAGAACCAATGAAATAATTAAGTAGATAATAATACTACAATACCTTTTGGAACAATAATGAAAAATGTAGGAAAAATGGACTCATGAACCAAGCAAGGAAGCAATAGGGTCAGAACAAAACCCTTTTAATATAAAAACAATTACCTTAAAGAAACCTCAAAGACTAAAAGATAAAATGTAACACTTGAAGATGCTTGGCGCCAAAATCATGTCCCAATGGAGAAATCTAGTGAACAGACCACACACTGTGGTGCTGTGAGTCATCAAACCAAAAAAAAATGTAAATTGTTTGAATGACCTCCTAGTGTATAGAGAAAACAAAAGGTAAACAAAATTGGAGCCACCCATATAAAATCTACATAGAATCAACACGTAGTAAGGATAACCCTTTACATGTAATAGCTTGCCATGGCCAACCATATGTTGCATGGAGGAAAACCGTCCCAAGAAATGTAATGTATACTAGGTACTCAAATTCAGAGAAGTGTAACTTGAAAGGAATAACACATGGGTTCATAAACAACTCTATGGATTCCGAAGACATGTTTAAAGAAAACCAGTGAACACGAAGGGAGGTTCTTGGGATAGTTAGGGCATGCAATAGGGGGTTGTGGCTACAACCATAGATAGCGCATGGCTAGTGAGAAAGGGTTAATTGGTCATCTTTCATAGAAACTACGCGAAGGGGCTCTCCAAACCTTCAATCCAGAGCTAGATAGCAATAATAAATGAATGCAAGTAGGGGTTAGGGAAAACACTGATTAGGTTTATAGTGTTTGACTCCATTGTTCATTTCCACAAATTATTCATCAACACTATAGAACACAAAACGAGACAGGTTTTAATGTGAGACAGGTACTCCCTAACCCATCATGTTAAGATGATGAGGTGGCATGGTGGGAATGGTGCATACAACAACTCCAATTTGAATTGGTAAAATTGGTGACCTAGGTTAAGCCTTGCCAATATAAAATACATTAATTTTTATACCAAAACATAAACAACTCCAAAACCTTTTGATTTTTATGAGTAAAACTGAACAAGTAATAATGGCACAGGTGCCAATATTAATTTCCTATATATAGGGGGGTGTTAAAATTATATTTGAATCCAAAAAATAAAGTAAGCTATGCATAAACTGGTGCGTATAAGTTGGGTGCCTTCACTGGAAATATTCCAAACAGAAAATGATAACCCTCCACACTCCAAAGAACATATAAGGGATAAGATAAGAGAATGTAGGTCATAATGATATAAGTAAAATGTAGATGAACTTGAATTATTTATATTATTATTAAATGGAGTATTTTAATCTCTTTCATTACAAAAGAAAAAAAAATTGTGTTTATGATATTGAAATGATGGGAGATATTACATATGGTATGAGAGCCAATGTTATCCACTAGGCCCTAATGAACCACCAAAAAAAAAAGGGAAAGAGAAGTATACTAAACTAACGAGTGATTTTTCTATTTTAATGGTAGGTTAATTAAGCTAAATATATACTGAGCACAACCAATGAAGACACACCTATCATCCTAGTAGGGGATGGTATATATGTGGAATTAGGGGAATGATATACCCAAACTACTAATCCATTCATGAAATTCATACGAACTCTGCAATGGGAGTTGAAACATTTAAGAGGTAGCAATGAACATTTGGTACGTGGTAGGGAGGATCAAAAGGATGATCAAAATTTTGATGGAGAAATCAAGCCAAAAAATAATGGAGCCGGAGGTATTGAAAGAACAAGGGATAAAACCTAGAAAACATGAGAGTGAAGGGGAGTCAAATATAACTAGATCCCAAAGATCTAATCAGAAGAGATAGAAGAAAATCCAAGGAGAATTTTGGAAGATTAAGCCCCGTAATTTTGATGTGGAGAAGGAGGAGGATACGAAACCCTGATTATTAAATATGACTAAGTATTTTTAGGTTTATGATTATGAAAGAAATCTGAAAGCCATATTAGTTATTTATCAGTTACAAGGCAAAGTTTCCCTATGGTGGGAAGAGGCGAACAGTGTACATTTGTTGGAGGAAAAAACAACATTATGGGATGAATTATGTAGACAGTTTAAGAGTCACTACATAAGTGAGAGATTTTATGATGACTGCACCAAAGGGTTTCATGACTTAATATTGGGACAACTCACCATGGATGATTCTGTAGAAAAATTTACATAGTTACTAAGATAAGTTCGACATCATAAGGAGGAAAAAGCTAAATTACAACGATTCGTAAATTGCTTGCTAGAGTTTACAAGGAACAAATCATGTTTGATAACCCAAAATAACGGACGAGGTTGTGAGGAATGAAAGGTTATTCTACCAGCAATTTAAAAGTAATGGGGGAAGTTCCAATATTTGACAAAATAAGGATAGGACAAAGGCCAAAATGGGAGGTAGATGACCAAAATGAAGATATATTAAGAATTTTGGTAGGGATTATTAGCAGAAAATGTTTGATAAGGTGAATGTAAGTGAACAAGCACATTCCCCTGTAGGGTGAAAAATCTTAAATTTGAATGCTAGAAGAATAATGGAGACAAGGAGAAAGAATCATTGAAATGTTTGGGGTGTGGAAAACCTAATTTACTAAGAGATTGCCGACACAACCTCAGATCTATTCAAAATATACAAGTTGTCCATGAAGCTACTATAGTGAATGACCTGGCAAGGAGCATTTTGAGAATAAGTGGAGCCTTGGAGGATAGATAAGAGGAACATTATTCCACAATGATTAGGCTAGAAGGTATTCTCGCCAACCAATATGTCTTTTTTTTAATTGATCATAGGGATATTCTAAGCTATGTTGGACTACAAATAGTGGCAAAATATAACTGAAAATTGAAAAATATAAAACCACTTGGTTGGTACAATTTCCAGTAGATGCGAAGAGAAGAGTCAATAGCCAAGTGAGACAATGTCAAAAAAATTTAAATGGTTACTTGGCAACAATATATTTAAATGTACTTCCCCTTGGGTCTTATGATATATTAATTCGTATGGATTAGATGGAGCAACAAGAAGCACTTATAAACTGCCTATGAAAAATCATGACCTGTGTAAACTCGCAAGGAAAAATTCACACCATTCATGGTGTGCAAAAACCAATATCTTATTAAAATTATAGCCTTGCAAGTGAAGAAAAGTGCTTAGAAAGGATGCAAAATATTCATGGTTCATGTAGAAGAAAGTGAATAGAAACATAAAGAGCGAAAAGTGAATACTCTCTCAATCATTAATGAATTTCTAGATTTCTTTCCAGAGGATATTCCAAGTTTACCACCGCATAGAGATATAGACTTCTCTATAGACATGGTAGCTAGTGCAGCTCTAGTTTCCAGAGAACCTTACAGGATGAGTCCACCAAATTTAATGGAGATGAACATGCAGCTAGAGGAGTGGTGAGCACCAATATTGTAGTAATAATACTGCAACTCTTGGGCTACCTATTTTACTCTTATCAACCTGGTAGTTCGTAACAAACTTGGAAGCGACGGTGTTGTATGCACCAGTACTAGTTCTTACTGTAGGATGTCATTTGGTCAGCTGGCGCAAGATCACTAGGATCTAAAGCCAACTTCTAGAAGAAGCTCTATATGTGATGAAAGAAATGAAAGCTTTACTCTACAGAGGCTACTCTACTTGTAGAAAGGAAAAAGGCTGAAAATCTAAAGTAAACCTAGCAAACCCTACTTAACCAACTAATCCTTCTTTTGTAGAAAGAAACATGAAAACCATGAAATGAATGCCATTACCTACTCAAGGAAGTAAACAACATCTAATCAAGCTATTTCAAGAAGGAAATGAAAAAAAAAAACATATTTTTGGATTTTTTTATGTATTTTTATATGAAATTGTCATGTATGTAATTTATTTGTTGGTGAATGTGGTAGTGATTAGATGGATATGAAGGTAGTTTCAGGACTTGAGAAGGTGTAGGATGGTGTGGATAGGTGCTAGGAGGTCTCAGGTGGCCTTCTGGAGGCTTTTCCCACAATCAGACTTCAGAAAGAAGTCTACAGGAAAATCTCTAGGAGGTTGCAGGGGATCTACAGGAGGTCTACAAGAGGTCTACAAGAGGATGGCGAGAGAATTTTTGAAGGTTTTGAAGGTGTGAGAGTGGGTGGATAAGGTATATGAAGGTTTGGATGATGTGTTAGGGTGCCTAGGGTTCACCAGGCATTGCTAGGGGAGGAAAATATGGTCGGGAGAGAGGAAGAAATCCAATGAAAAAACACAGAAAACTAAGGAAGATTTGAGGTGAACTTTGGGCGACCTGTAGAGCATAGAACAGGGAGAGAATGTGATGGCTGATAGGTTGACTTGCTATGAGAGGATATTTTCTACAGAAAACTAAAATTCAAACAATGAGATTAAGCAAGCAAGGAAACTAAGTACATAAACAAAAAAAAAATTGCATCAAGCTAATCTAAATTATGAGCTATGGAAAGAAATATTGAAAAATAATAAAAGGAAAGAATGCATGGAAAAAGACTTATTGCAAAGATAGAAATGAGCATGGTGAAAGAGATCTAAAGAAAAGCATTAACATTCTAACAAACTACAACAATAGAAATCCTATGGAGAAGGAAAATCTGTGTTTTTGTGGTAGCAAGAGGGTCTTGGCCTCAGTTCATGGTCCCAAGGGGAGGAAAGGAGGCCAAGGCGCTATTGATGGCCTTATGTATCTTCTTCTTCTCACCATTCAAACTGCTATAAAAAAACTCAAATGGAAACAACCATCTAAATCAACAAATGCAACCTATTCTTAACCAAGAAAGAAATTCATCTAACAACAACTAATACATAAACCGAAATAAAGCATATAAATACAAACAAGGGGAGCTTGGTTGCTTGGATTGGGCCCTAACCCAAGAGCTTCAGCCCTCTAAGGTAACTCAGTCCTAGCTCAAAAAGGATCTAATCATTATTATCAAAATATTAATAGGATTACATGGAACTCTTAACAAAAGTAAGCTCGAACTTGAGCAGAGCAAAGCTGCATCAAAAATTCAACAAAAATTGGACCCTAGTGATGCCCTAGGCCTCCCTACTTATGCAATTGAAGCTCCCAATAGCTTCCTTAAAATCAGGGAGGCTTGGCCCCCAAAAATCGAGATAAACATAAGTTATCCTCCACTTGCTCGACTGCCTCCTAGTGCATTGATTTGGTTGTTTGTGCTCCGAGCTGCATGAAGGAGAGTTCGAAGTGGGGAGTAATAAATGAGAGGGATTCTCTCCTATAAATCCTCTCCCTTGTCAACTTCGAATTATTTCTACCAATTGTCCATTGAATCTCTGACTTTGTCTTCAAAATTTAATAAAAATATTCATTAAACACATATTAGACTCCATGGCATCATAACCAACCCAACTCACTCCATAAGCATAAATATAATAAAGAAACATGCAATAAGATAAGAGAATGGTTGATTAAACTATGTTAGGAGGGAAAATGAGCCCATATAATTACCCATTTATGGGGCTCATCATCACCCCCTACCGAAGTTGTTGCTCATCCTTTGAGCAACTTAGTCCACCTCCTCATCTTTGATGGCCCTCGTGGCCTCCCTAACATCCCATGCTTCTAATGTCAGCTCCTATTCTTTGTCATGGAATCTTGCCTTTCTATCCACCTCTTCCCACTATTGTTTCTCCTTTTCCTCTTTTCTTCCTTCTAGCATTCCTAGCAGCAGTGGGGAACTCAATTTGAGGCCAATCTAATTCACCTTCAAACTCTACATGGAGTGCTTGTACAATGGCACTCTCCTTAATGCCTCTTTCATACTTGTTAGGGAGTGATACTCCCTGATATGCAAACTGTGTGGTAAGGTGTTCCACCTCCTCATAGAAGCATGAATATAGTCACCCCCAAGTAATGTTTCCATATCCTCAGAATGTGCAATGGCCTGAGCCTGATCATTGATATATTTAGGGGCAATTTGGGGATTATTTGCAAGCAGGTTATGTGTGCTGATAAGTGCCATGGGATCTAATCACTCAACTTTGATCATTAAGGGCTCATTCTACTCCTTTATCATCAACCTTCTTATTTATGCTATTCTTATTTATGATATTATGAGGCCATGGCCATTAGTTGCAAGTCCCCTAGCCTAGCATTGGGTCCCACACATTCATGTCTGTGAGGGGCATGTTATGCAAATAGAATTCTATTATTTTTTCCTTGTCTTATGGTGAGCTTTGGTCACATAGGTCCATAAACTATTTGTAATCTTAAAAAGGCATTGTGCCTCTCTGTGGAAAAGTCTTCATCTGAAACTGTAGCCATTGATCCTTGGGATATAATCCATAGGATTTTGCTAGTGTTTTGCATTGCAGTGCCTCCATGGACCAGCTGGCCATGCATTCCAATTGATTCTCTTTTTCTTGTATCTATCTTCTTAGCAACTCATTTTTTGTTTGAAGGTGAGTTCTTGTGATTGCTTCTTTATGTCTCGCAGTACTCAATTCTCTTCCCATTTCTCTAAGTTGATTCTGCATATGGCCAATATCCTCAACTCCCTTGGATTTGGCTATTTGCATCCACCTATGGCTCCTTATTATTTCTTTCTCCAACTCAAAGAATAGTGGGATTCCAGTTTTTTGAGGAATGATTCTTCCTCCCTCAAGAAGATTGTAGTAAGAGCCAAGACTAGGCTGGGGGTTAGGTTCTTGTGCCTCTATTGCTTCCTCCTTCCCCTGTGGCTATCCTTCTATCATTTTTTCAAGTTTTTCAGTCTCTTGTAGTCTTCACAGGTCTCCTGTAAAACAATTTGTACCTCCTTACAATTGTTTTTGATCCCTATAGTTCTACTTTTTCCTTCCATGTGGGAGATCTAGGAGTCCCCCTTTCATAAGTGATAGGTGCCTTGGAAGGGGATTCTTTCCCTTGGGTAGAGGGTGAATCTTCAATAGCAATAGGCACTTTAGAAGAACGTTGGGGTTTCCCTGCTTTGATCCTTGTGCTCTTCCTAGCCTGAAATACATTGCGATCTTCCTCTTCCTCTTTTGTTTTGGTTTAATTGGGGTGCTGAGGGTAGTGAGAGCAGTTGTTTCCTCTTTTTCTAGGGTCTCAGGAGACACCTCTGTCTTTTCTACCCCTTTTTCTCCTCCTTCTTTCTTTTTCTCTCTCTCTATTGTTTTGTTTCTTCTTGCTCTATTTTGGTTTCTTCCTTCTCTGTTTTGGTTTCTTCCCTCTCCCCTTCTTGTTCCTCAGTTTATTCCCCTTTTCCCCCTTGTTGCACTTCCTCCTCACTATCAGAAGGATTGATATCATAGCTGAGGGTCTTTATGTCATCTTTTGCTGTCATGTTTTGGAAAATCTCCCATGCTATGGTGATGTGAAGGTATGGAGGGCTCCTTCCACTAACATTTTAATTAACCAATGGTAAGCCAGTTGATCTGGACCTCTTGCCTTTAACTTAATTCTAGAGCCTATGAGGAACTATAGCAGAAAATATGGGATATTGAGTTTCTGGGGTGTTGGAGTGTCCATGCCATATCTCAGCTCATGGAGGATTCTAAAATGGTAGCCATAGACTATGCTATACCTCCCTTCATAGGAAATATATTTGATTATTTGGTAATTGGCCTCATCCTAGGGGTAGGGTTTGCTTGTCCTTCTAATGCCATTTTTTTCTTCTACAGGATGTTCATTGTTTTGGAAGAAGTTTTTCTTGGTAACCTGTCCCATTGGTTTTTAATCTTTGCTCCAAGGTTATCCAAGAGGAAGGGTAGTAACTCTACTGATAAATTCTGGTGTGATTTCCATGGAAATACCTCTACAAGTGATAGTGGCATGGGTCCTTGAGTGAGGGACTAAGGAAAGGGAAAATTCATGAGCAACTTCTTCATCAAACCCTCGGAATTTCTCAAAAAATGGCATCCAATTTGCCCTAGTGAATATAGCTACTACCTGGGGATGTTCATGGAGCTTGTTTGAATTGGTGGGATCTTTGCTCATGAATCCTCTTGTCATTTTTCTTATACCCCTTTTGAACACCCAATAAAGAGATGGAAACAATAATTTTGAAGGAAATAGGAAAACTGTGTTTTTTTAAGAAAACAGGTAGAAAAGTTTTATGTAATTCCTCTTCTTCTATGGACTCATTTCCTCCCTAAAATTATATCATTCTGTGCACATATTGATAATCAAGGTGGGTATGCATGGAACCTACCTCCTCAAGCCAAAAATTGAGTAAAAAACCTGTGTTTTCTCCTTAAAAACAACTTACTGCCCCTCCTATAGAACTGCCTGTAGGTGCTCTTGTAGAACCTGTAAGTGCTCCTGTAGAACGCCGATAGAAAGAGGATGGATGAAAGCAATGGAGAACGATGGTTTCAACGCTGTGGTGGTGACAAAGAGCTTGTTTTAGCTAAGTGGATGAGGATGGAATGAATGAAAAGGTGGTGAAGGAGTTTCGAGGAGTACTTATTTCTTCTTTTAGATATTTCTAGTGATGGGGTGAGCTGGAAAAAATGTACATTGCCATATTTGGACCATTGGTCCCCACCTACCTTGTCATCATGGTTTCTTCCTACAATCACCTCTCATCATTGCATCAGGGTTTGCAAACCCTCTACTACATGTCTTTGGGATCTTCTCTAAGTTGACCATGCACACATGTGGTGACATCTTCAGATGAGTGTAGTCAACTAGATGAGGGTGGCCAGTTAACTGGCCACCTTTTCTTGTTCAACCCTAACCATCTCATTTTCTTATGCATATATTTCAATTACAAAAATGTAATAGAAGAGTGGGTTATTCACTTACCTGTGAGTCTAATGTATGTGTTGTGAGGTATTTTGGCTCCTTTTGTTGTTGCATGCTTGTATTTCCTTTGTTGCATGCTCTCTATTGTATGATGTGTGGCTATTTGTCTTGTGCAGGTAGCCCCTGGCTAGATCTAGCTTTAGATGACTCCTTCAATCCCATGTTTGCACTTCTTTTGCTACTGTGGCTTGATTTTAATGGGATTAGCTGCTATAGGAATTCCTACAGAAGCTCTTGTAGCTGCTTCTCCCTTTAAAATTTTAGTTGATTTTTGTGCTGGGAGCTATAACGATGATGTCAGAGATGCTGATGGAGATGTAGAGGTACTTGGTAAGCTACAGGTGAGATTTCAGGTGCTGTTCCCTTTATTTTTTGTTTTTTTCCCTAAAAACTAGTTTCTGTGTTTTTCTTTGACAAGAAGGAAAAAATGATGATGATGATGTGATGCAGGTGTGGTATGGATGGCAAGGAGAGTGGATAGCTATAGGAGGGGTTACATGCTCTTCATGAAGCTTCCCAACCCCTCAAACTACTTTTTCGAACCATTTTTGGCTCTTTGTGATTCCTATAGGAGCCTCCTATAGAAAACAGTGGGCCTCCTGTAGAACACACAGTTTCTGGAAAAAAATAGTGGGGTTGAAGAAAGGTTAGAAATGAGGGTGTGGAGGAGGTGAAATAGGCTCTCTGGAATCTTCTCTTGCTCCTTGTGGTCCTCCTGCAACATGCAATGCATATTAAAATTTAATTTAATTTTTCTTCTTTTCTCTGTATTTTTTTTTAAAGACAACTAGGGCAGCTCAAGGAGGTTTTCACCCTCATTGCCTGCCCTGGGTGCCTCCAAGGGAGGTTTGCACCCAGGGGTCTTATTCTCTTTTTTTCTTTTTTTGGCATCATTGGGCAACCTCAGAAGAGGTTTTCAACCCAATGATGGGACTCAAGCACCTCATGGAGGTTTTCACTTGAGTCCTTATTATTTTTTCTCTTTTTTTCTGTTTCTTCAATGAGTGAGTAAATTGGAGGCTAAGATATGCTCCACTACCATCACTGTCTTACTCAGATCTTCAATGAACTCTTAGTTGGAGAGGGGCTTCTTGTAAATTTTCAACCTATGTCCATTAACAAGCATGGAGATGGCTTCCTCATCAATGGTTCTAATCAGAACTGAACCATTTCCTTTGTATTTTCCCATAGTGTAGGGTGCCAGCCATCTTGTCTTCAGCTTGCCTTTGGAGTCTTTATACCTTGAATCATAGAGCAGTGCCCAATATCCCTCTTGGAATTTCTTCTCCTTGATATTTTTGTCATGCCATATCTTCCTCTAAACATGAACTACCTCTGTGTGGAGAAGGGCCTGCAATCTTTGTTCATCCATTCCATTGAGCTGGAGTAGTCTTTCCTTCTGTGCATGGCTGAGGTCTAGGTCCAGCTAAGTTGCCATTCTTAGTGTATTGAATTCAAATTCTATTGACAGCAAAGCCTTCTTCCCATAGACTAGTTCAGAGGGTGTGAACCCTGTGGTGGTATTCCATGTTGTGTTGTAGGCCCAGGTGGCCTCAACTAATCTGTTCGCCCAATCTTTTCTACTGTTGCTCACTACCTTGGTTAGAATTCCTTCCAAAGTTCTATAGTGACTTCCACTTGCCCATTGGCTTGTGGATGGTAAGGGGTGGAAGTCTTTTGCTTGAGCAACTCTTCAATCAAATTAGAAGTGAACTAACTACCTTGATCTGTGACGAGTTCTCTTGGATACCCGAACTTATAGAATATGGTTTCTCTCAAAAACTCAACTACTTTTTCCTTTGTTACTTCTTTGATTGCTTTTGTTTCTGCCCACTTTGTCAGATAATCGGTGCACGCAATGATGTATTGCTTCTGTTTTGAAAGAGGGTTGATAGGACCAACAAAGTCCATGCCCCACTTCTCAAATGGCTCCAGGGTCACTTCAGGTTGCATGGGAATCTCATCCTTTGGAGTAGGTTTCCCCATCCTTTGACACCGATCACATTGGCTAGTATATCTCCTCACATCTTGACGAAGAGTGAGCCAATAGTAGCCTGCTTGCAATATTTTGAAGGTAGTCGTCCTCTTTGCTACAAATGACCTCCACAAGGCCCATCATGACAGTTCAGGAGAATGTCAAAGACTTCCTCCTCCCTGACACATCTTCTCAAGATCTGATCTAGGCCAAGTTTGAAGAGATTGCCCCCAATCCAGGTGAAATGGGCACTTTTCCTCGCGATCTTGCTCTTCTCCTTTGAGCACAGGTGTGGTGGGAACTGTGTTGAAAGCAAGTAGTTTGTTATATCAGCAAATCACGGAGAGAATACCGAGATAGCAAACACGTGTTCATTTTGCATTTGCAGGCAAATTTACTCTAGAAAAAAAGTCAGAAACCATATTGCCTTACCAGGCTTATCAACAATGGTCAAATCAAACTATTGCAGTAAAAGCAATGATCTAATAATGCGATCATTTATATCCAGTTTGTTCATTAAATATCTAATTACAGCATGATTACTGTGCACAAAGGATTGATATCCTGTGATATAATGTGTGAACTTGTTTAAAGAATGCACAACAACTAGGAGTTCCTTCTCGGTCACTATGTAGTTTAACTATACCTTTGACAAATTTTTATTTATAAAGTATATGGCATAAGGTATCTTTTCATCGATTTGTCCTAAGGTTGCTCCTATTGCTTTGCTCGAGGCATCCGTGTGAATGTGAAAAGGTAGGGCCCAGTTTGAGCATCTCAAAACTGGGGCAGTCACAAGTTTTCTTTTCAAGGTATCTAGAGCTTCTTGACAATTTTCTGACCAAATAAATTCGACATCTTTTCCTAAAAGACCAAGCAACAGAGGGACTAACTTACTGAAATATTTAATGAATCTCCTATAATATCTACCCAAGCCTAGGAAACTTCTGACATCTCTCACCTTTTGAGGAGGTGGGACCTGTTATCACTCAGGTTGTCCCTAGGCTCCTAATAGGGATATGGCCGAGGTAACCATAAACCAATCTTCTGATTGCAGGTTCTATCCCACCTGCAATCGGAGAGGGCTCTCTCCTTTTGATTAAACCTTAGTTGATGATTTTAGGCTAGCTTTCTGACTTCAAGGGAGTGTTGATTGTGATTGGAAAGAAGGTAGGATTCTCGAACAAAGAGGCACGGTAAG